>JABCKW010000101.1:0-87491 GCA_014824385.1 Fusarium cyanostomum | reverse complement strand
CATGCTTATTATGTACGTTACCCCTGTTACGGCTACGTGGCAATTAACACCGCCTCCCACCTTCCCGAAAGAAGAAGGCCGGCTGGCAATATGCATGCCCGAGGGGAAAGTTGGATACCTGCTGTAAGAAGGTCATCTTACGTCGACCGAGCCAAAACTCTGACACCGTAACTTCTCACAAACAAGCCATCGACTCGCACAGGATCAGTCAGCGATAATCTCTGTGTGCCTCTACCTCATAAGACTGGGCATCTTTCAGCCTCATTGCCATATTGACACGTGCCCCACTACGACGACGACGGACAATCCATTAGAATCACCGTCCAAGAGGAAGTGTTCGGGAGCAAACTGCGGAAATGATGCTGAAGCTTTGAAGTGTCCGACATGTCTGAACCTGGGAATTCAAGATAGTTATTTCTGCTCCCAAGATTGTTTCAAGAGGAACTGGGTCTGTGTCCTCATTCTTTCCGGAGACCCTGGGCTGACAGATGTTGTGTTGTAGAAATCTATACACAAGACGGCTCAAAGCAAAGCACAAAATAGTAGCATTCCCATAAACATGCTTCGAAGCTTGTCTCTGACTCCAATCAAGGTCCCGGACTTTACAATTCTTTCCCGACATACCCCTTTACTGGCTCCGTCCGACCTGTCTATCCACTTTCTACAAAGCGATCTGTCCCCAAATCGATACTGCACCCTAACTATGCCGAGACTGGTATACCGAGAAGCGAGATGCGCTTGAGCCGGACGAAAATTAACCTCCTGGACGCCAAGGCACAGGAGGCAATGCGCCGGGTTTGCAGGTTGGCTCGGGAGGTGCTTGACATTGTTGCTGCAGAGGTCAAGCCAGGCATCACTACAGATTACCTTGATGAGGTCTGCCACAAAGCATGTGTGGAACGGAAGGTAAGAACGACTCGCTGCTTCGAGGTGGCTTTGATTGTCTCTAACCTTGATAGTCATACCCCTCTCCCTTGAACTATAATCATTTTCCCAAATCATTATGTACATCTCCGAACGAAGTGGTTTGCCACGGCATACCCGACCAGCGAATCCTTTTGGATGGCGACATTTTGAATCTCGACATCTCATTATATCACGAGGGTTATCACGCTGATGTGAACGAAACGTATTACGTGGGCGATGGAGACAGGGCGGATCCAGACTCGGTCAGAATAGTTGAAACGGCACGCGAGTGCTTGGACGAGGCGATCAAGCTCGTGAAGTCAGCCACGCCGATACGGTAATTCGGCAACGCCATTGAAAAGCATGCCAAGTCCAGAAACTGCAGCGTCGTCGCGACCTGGGGCGGCCATGGCATCAACACCAATTTCCATCCGCCGCCGTGGATACCTCATTATGGTAAGAACAAGGTAGCAGGAGTATGCAAACCCGGAATGACTTTCACGATTTAGCCCATACTTGCTCTGGGAAAACCTCGAGTAGTTTATTGGCCGGATAACTGGACAAACGTGACTGTTGATGGCAAGCGGACTGCCCAATTTGGTGCGTACAATAAACCTTCCGAGTTATGATCCAAGGCTAACAAGTGCCTACGCGTAGAACACACCATACTGGTTACAGAAACGGGCAACGAGGTGTTAACTGCGGCAAACAAAGATTCCCCAGGAGGCCCAATACCGATGCCAAAAATACCGGTGCGACAGTATGAGCTGGTTTGCTCCATCGATGTCCCGCAAACGGGGTAGCAACGCTTGAAGCCTGAACATGATTGGTATGATTGGTACTTGATTCGTCCGTAGTGAATAATAGTACATGATATCCTGCGAACTAGATGTCTGTCCTGAACAGTGTCCTTCGGTGAACAGTTACAACCCAGACTTGAGGCAGTACACTCGAGCCATTAGATATAGCGCCCCCGATTGCTAAACAAATTGACGATAGTAGAAGAGATGCTAATTGCTCCAGTTTAATCGCCAACTTCCCCTTTTACCCCCTGAATTAGATATTAAAATGATTAGACAGATGTCTGCAATACGGGCCCCACATCTCGACACCCTTAATTACAACACTCATATTAAATCATCAATTGTGCAATAATTAAAAGTCGCAAGAAGTCAAAAAGTATATTATTTAAAGACCCTGATTCCGTAGATTAATGTTTTGAATACCAACCTCGCGCACAGATGACTGCTTGCAGCCTTCTCTTAACTAAAGTCGTAAGCTTCGAAATAAGCTCGTCAGGCAAGGCATCCCACGCTTCTTGGATCCATTTTATCAGAAGTTTCTTGTGAGCCTCGCTTCTTCCTAATTTGATAAATTCAGGATGCAATCTTCTTAGCTTCGCCTTGAGAGCCTTCCAGATGTGTTCAATGGGGTTTAAATCAGGCGAATGTGACGGCCAATTGATAGGCCTGATCCCGTGTAAAAGCAACCAGTCCATCGTGTCTTTTGCGGTATGCACACGAGATTTATCCTGCTTGGAAAAGCTCAAATTCGTGAATGAATGGAAGAAGACCTTCTGTTAACGCCTTCTGATAGCTCCAAGAAGAGTATCCCTTCCTCTTTGCAAGCTGATCTCTCGTCATAGCGTTAAGATGAGTCTTTCGGTCTCTCGCGATGCCTCCCCACATCATATAATCAACTGACGGGCCTTTCCGTGGCCCTGAACGTTAACAAGGTCCTTCCGTAGCTTCCCATTGGGTCGGCGGAAGACCCAGCCGTCGGAGTTATTCGGGGCGTTTTGAACTTTGACCTCGTCACTAAAGCAGATCTATGAGAAAGTCAGTAGTGCAAGACCCGGCTTTCAGGGGGGTTTTACCAGCAAATAATCGTCAATATGGCCAATCCAATACCGAGCATGTTGTAGCCGTTCTTTTGCATCGACTTCTGATAGCTTGATCCTTCTTTTTGGATGCTATCTCGAAGCGGGGTAGACGCGACGCGTTTTACCTCAGTTCCTCGCGCCCGAGGCAGAGGGCCTGAGGAACTGAGGTAACGCCCTCCTAATGCAACTTAACCGCCAATTCAGACGCCAGTTCCGCATACGCTGTCGTTGTCTTTGGGAATGGCTAGATTTCCGGTCTCATAACCACCCAGGCTACCAAGATATTACTATCTGCTAGAAGCGGATGTTAGTAGTGCCCGAAGATAGCGATATACTTAATTCGGTTGCTACTATGGAAGTCAAACTAAGCCAGCGCGAGGTAGATACGTTTGATGCTGCTCTCCGTAACTATAGCAAGAAAGCTCGTGTCAACGAGTACAACCACGAGCACCTCGTCCGTCTGAAGCACCCAGCAATCCAAGTCATGGCGAAGAAGATTGTAACGGTGCTGCAAGGCAACATCCGGCAACCTGGCCAGCCAGTTTCCGGTATGTATTGGCGCTCGTCTCATGCTAACGCAGAACATCTGGCAGCCAGCAGGCCCAGTTAATGGGCCCAAGGGACAGTATATGCAGTCTCCAGGGTCAAGTTAGACGGGTTAATGATCGATGCCTCATTTGAACGCGCATCTCTCCACTATGAGAAGCTACCTGATGGCAACATTCCTGCGCAATCCAACAACAGAGCATCATCGCCAAGACTAATGTATCGACATTAAAGGATGGGCGAGATGCTAGTGAAGAATTGAATAAACGACAAATTCAAAGTACTTCCGGTCTAATACTGCGCCCTAATCATCTCTCATTACCTGGTTTGACGGCCCTTTGTAGCAATGGCATGTGGATGAACCCCTCAGAGGCTGATAGGAACGAAGCCACAACCTCATCCAAACCCCTTTCCAGTGCGCTGGCAACCCAATCCCGCATTCCCAGGACGTCAAATGTCTCACCTTGCACTCCCTCCAAGTGCTCCTTGAGGCGATCCACCGGAATAACCTCCTCGCCACTGTGATGTACGTAGATTAAGCCACTACCCGGCTCTCCCGTCTTGGCATCTCCGCTCGTCACAGCACAGCTGGCAATCTCCTTGGATATAGTATCGACATGGATGAAATCAAACGCTCCAGTGGAGCCCGTAAGGTCAGGCACAGCTTTCATCAGTTTAGAAAACTTCAAGACGCTGTGCACAATGTCAAGGGCCGGCACATCGTCACCAGTGACGCTACTCGGCCGATAAATCCATACTTGGCCCCCGAAGCGCTTGTGGACCTTCTCAAGAAATACTTCGCTTGCCCACTTGGATGCTACATACCCATCTGAGCCGTCTCTTGGGGGGTGGAAGGACGCCAAAGATGACTCGGGCTGCGATGCCGCGCCGCTGAGGCTTGCAACACCGCCTGTGGAGATGTAGTGAATCGGGATTCGATGGCGTACCGCAAGGCGGGCTAGTTCCTTTGTAGATGAAAAGTTGGTGGCACGCAAGCTGCGGTAACTCTTCATGTGCGACACTTCGGCTCCGTTGTGGATTATGACATGGACGTCGTTGAACAGATCGGCTAACCCCCTGGGGTCCATGCCCAGATTTTGGACTGCGAGATCACCAGAGTGCGTCACAATTTTTGGTGAATGCGAGCGCAGTTGTCGCTGCTTATTCTGGGCATTCACACGGATGGCTGCGCAGTGAATGCGGGCGACTTGCGGAAGATCAATCAGCTGGCGAAGAATCGCAGTTCCCAGGAAGCCTGTCGCCCCGGTGAGAAGAACTGAAACACCATCTCGATGGCGAGCCGAGGTTTCAAATCCATTAGCGGAACGCGCTGATACGAAGGTCTCTTCATCCAGTGCTGTTTCCTTGTTCCAGTCGATGTTGGCCAAGTTCGAACCGCCGGCGAGTCGCGCGGCTAGTAGCTCAAGGGTGCTGGTCTGGAAAAGCTCTGGTAGGGAAATATCCATCGAAAACACCCGGCGGATCTCCGATTTGAGGTGCAGAAGAAGCAACGAGTTACCCCCAACAGAAAAGAAGTCGGAGCTGCGACAGATGGGAGCAGACGAGGCGATGTCACCCAAGACACTTCTCCAAACGTCTCTCAACTGCAGCTCCTTCTCCGTCAGCTTGTCGCCTGTCTCTCCGTCGAGAGAAACATGTGGCAAAGGCATGGCCGCCAGCTTCTGGCTGTCGAGTTTACCCCGTTCCGTCACTGGGAGCGTGTCCATGGGAATCATGACTGCTGGACGCATCTGCAATGGCATTGGAAGCTCCTGGTTGAGCTTGCGCAGGTAAGCTTGCCTGTCATGAGCTTGGTGGTTGCGAGCGAACACGACGTATGCGACTAGTCGCTGGTGCTCAGGGTCATCGCCTAGGAGTAAAACAGCTGCATCCACGAGGCTGCCAGACGATTCTTCAACAATGGCATTGGATATATCATCCAGCTGAACCCGCGTGCCCCTGATTTTCACTTGGTTGTCACCATCCACGCGTCCAAGGACGACGACGGAGCCGTCAGAGAGCATTCGGCCCTTGTCACCGGTGAGGTAAAGCCTGTTGCACCACCCTGGAAGCCGGCTAGTAACTCCCGTAGAGAAGGCTCCCTGCTTGAACTTCCTCTCGGTAAGCTGAGGAAGGCCAAGGTATCCATTTGCGATGCCCGGTCCACTAATTGCAATTTCTCCAGGCCATCCAATGGGAACCGGCTTACACTCCTCGTCAACTATATAAGTTCCGTAGTTCGCTATAGCCTTGCCGATCGGGATGTTGAAGCCATCTGTGTTGGTATCCCGGGACGGAACTTGGCTTATAGAGGAGCATATAGACGCTTCGGTGGGGCCGTACGCATTGGAGATTCTCAAATCATGGCGGTTAAGACTGCGGAACTGGCGCAGAAGGTTGCTTATAAAGGCCTCCCCAGTGACCATAGCAATCTGCCATAAAGAGCACCTGCGGAGCTCTTGCTATCTATATTTAAACATTATTTGCATCTCTAAAACAATAAACAAGCTGCAAGTGACGCCCTCGCGCGTCATTAAGGCTGCCAATTCGGCTGGATTACCTTGATTGTCAGCCATGATTAAGGTACCACCGTTGGCAAGTGCAATGAAAATCTGAAAGACAGCCGCGTTAAAGCCTTGTCCGCTCTGCTGGAGCACAACTTCTCGGCCTAGAGGAACCTTCTCTGAGACGCCGAGGATGGGGATCTGGATATTGGCATTTGTGAGCGGGATTCCCTTGGGCTTGCCCGTCGAGCCACTGGTATATAGGATCATGGTAAGGCCGTCTAGGGCCGATACGTCTTTGACTCTCTCTGTGGTGCTCTGAGGCACTGTACTGAGATCCACTAGTTTGATTCTCTGAGCACTCCCGGAAAGCTAGAGAAGCTTCCTCGCCCGTTCTGCGGTAGTGGGATAATAGACAAGGGCAGTCGCACCAGATTCTTCAAGGATTGCGGCCAGTCTTTCGTCCGCGTTACGGACATTAAGAGGGACATAGGCTGCGCTAATGCGAAGAACCCCGAGAATGGCGGCAATTGTATCTGCTCTGGGGTCAAGCAGCACGCAAATGCGAGACGATGATGCTGATCCGGCTGCTGACAAGGCCGTTGAGATGGCGCTGGCTCTCTCTGACAGTTGCAGATTGGTTTTCATGTCTCCTTTAGTATCCTTGACCGCAAGAGAATCGGGTTCTCTTCCTACCCAAGTATTGATCATCTTGGAGAGAGTCTCGGCCGAAGGAGGTGCAAGCTCCATGTGGGGTCCTGTGCCTAGAGCGACCGCCTGCTCCGTTGAAGCCTTGTCAAACATATCGAGGCTCCCGATTAACCGAGTCGTGTCCTTGGACAGCACACCAAGCAAGTGTTGGTATATGTCCGCAAGCAACTTTGCGCCTTCCTGGTCGCACAGGTAGTCCTGCCGGGTGAGAGTGATCCTTGCTGTGCCATCATCCATCTCGTCAACGGCCACGACAAGATCAAAAGGGTTCTTCGAGTCAGCGTATTCCATAAACTTCATGTCCACTCCCTGCATCAAAGATGCTCGACTCGCTCCCATGCGGTAGTTGAAAGCCACCTGGAAAAGCGGCGTCTCAGTGGTCGACGGCCCAACGTTACATGCTCGAAGTATCTCCTCGGCCGGGACGCCGGTCTGCGCAAGTGCCGCATACGCCTTGGTCCGGGTGGTCCGAAGCACATCACTAAAGCTCTGCTCGCTATTGACTCGGAACAGCACGGGTATGGTCTCGAGGGAAAACCCTATGGTGCTGTTAAAGGTCTGGTCGGATCGGTTTGCATCTGCGATACCGATGCACATCTGCTCAACGCCTAGTAGCCGGTGTAGGACGACTTGGAAAGCCGACAGCCAAAAGTGAAATGGCGTGGTTCTAGAAGCCCGGCTGGCCTTCTTTAACGAGCTCACTACCTCGGCATTAACGTGAGTTACAAAATCCCGGTTTTTGTACTCCGTTAACAACTTGCGCGTGCCGACTTTGGCAAACGGGAACAGCGGCAACGGGTCGATGGGCTCACGGAAGTCATGCTGAAAGTGCTTGAGCCTCTCGGTGTATGCTCCGTTGGATATATCTCCCTGCTGCTTCAAAGGAAACTCGATATACTGGGTTGGCAAGACTTGAGAAGATGACAGAGAGGTCGGGTCGCTGTAGAGCTTCCCCAAGTCTTGCAGGTATAATTGCCAGCTGACGCCATTCATGATGATGTGGTGGTACCCAAAGATAATGGTATGGGACTCGGCACTATGCGACAAGAGTGTAGCGATGAAGGCATCCCCCGTTTCCAGGTTGTAGTGATACTTGTGGGTCCAATCGAATTCTTTCCCGACACATTGCATGCCACTCGTCCCTGGAATTATCCTCAACTTGAAGGTTGATCTCTCAAGTATGCCCTGCACAGGTTGTCCATTTTGGTTCATGTAAAAGCTTGTGCGGAAGCTTTCGTGACGTTGAGTCACAGTTTTTATGGCCCTTGCCAACCTGGGCACATGGAGGTTTCCAGACAATGAATAGGATATGGTGCAATTTAGTGCAGTGTCATCGCTCAAGTACTGAGACGAGAAGTAGAGTCGTGCTTGGCCCAATGACAAGGCCTCCACGCGAAGCGGCCTTGGGAGGACAGGCCCATTGTCCACGACGTCTAGAGAAACGACGGGGCCCGGAAGTTCTGACTGAGTCGGTGGCGCCAAGGGCAAGGATGAATTGAGAGTGTCGTCCGACTTGCCTGTCTCTACGGCTGGCTCGTTGCGATCGAGGAGGGGGGCAGCTTGCACTTGAAGTTCTGACACCTTGGTCTGTTTGTCTTGGAAAGTAAGAGACGCTACCACCTCGCTGCATATCTGCCTGATGGATGTTCCTCCCATAATCTTCAGGACTGGTACATCATGGCCGGCCTCTGAGAAGATCCAATTCCGAACCTCGACGGCAACCAAGGAGTCAATGCCGAGGTCAATAATGGACACATCTGTAAATATATCCTCGACAGACAACTACTTGCGCTGTCAGCCACAACAAGGAAGTGATTCATTCTGAGGGGGCTGCCTACCTTGAGCGAAGACGCCAAGCATGTCACGAATGCCTCTTCCATGACGTGGAGGGCATCGTCTGGTCCACTGGCGTCTGCAAGCTTTTGCTTTAGGGCCTTTTGAACGCCGTTGGGACGGCCTGCTTGTGGAATATCGACATCTCTTGAGAGGTGAGAAAAGCGCGGATTACCGTGCCAGAACGCCGGGGTGGTGTCGGATGTTTTCAATCCCGTGACAATTTCTGAAGACTGGTCACTGAGTCCGACAAATATTGCCTCGGCCAGAAGGTGATGGAAAGTGCGCTCTGAGAGGGGCCTATAATGCTTCCGCAGTGCAGTTTCCATGGCGCTAGTGCCTACATCTCCCGCTGATCTTTACATAAAGCTGATGCCGATGACCATTCCAATGTTGATGACTGATGCAGGGAGGTTGCGGGCCCTCCTTTGAGAAGCGAGACTGACCATGAACTAAACAATATCAGCGACCCCCGGAGGAAGATGAATTTAACCACTGTTGGACCTACGTTGTTTGCAGCCGCATAGTTGGCTTGGCCTGGCGTGCCAGCCACGGCAGAAATCGACGAGAACAAAATGAAAAAGTCAAGGTCGTCGCTGGAGAAGACCTTGTCCAAGTTCCTCGGGCCGTCCACCTTGGGCTTCAGTGCTGTCTGGAAGCTTTCGTAAGTCATGTCTGCAAACAGCCCGTCCGACAGCACCATTACACCGTTGGCCACGCCACCGATGGGTGGCATAGTGGTGTGAATACGGGTGCGGAGGTCTAGAACATGTTGCCTATCGGTGACATCTGCAGCCTCGATCACGATATTGACGCCGTGACGTTGTAGCTCAGCCTTCCAGGGTGCTTCCTTGTCAGGGTTCCTATACCTGTTAGTGAAGCTGGACCCCGGTGTGATTAGAAACAAATGGTCGTACCTGCTTGCCACCATGATGTGCTTCGCACCATTCGCAGCCATCTAGCGGCACATGGACTGACCCATCTGGCCGGTGAGACCCATGAGAAGGTAAGTCTTGTCTGGAGAGAAAAGATGGCGTGGATTTAGAGACCTATGCGTCAGCGTAATCATCTACTTGCCTGTCCAGTCAACAACAGCGACAGCAACATTTTCGCGTCCCATCACCCCCGCCCCCTTCCCTATCAAATTAGAGGCCCTCACCACGCCGTTGCCGTCAGACGTAGTTTTAATCACGCAGAGAGCCCCTTAATGGAACGCATGGCTTTAGAGAGTACCTCATGGGGTACGAGACCATCAGTATCGAGATCTGTAAAGGAAACAATAGTAGCACTGGCTGGAAGAACCCGCCGAATGGCTAAAAGCTTGCTTGAATCACTTCGATATCCCGGGCAGATTACCAATCTCGTTTTGGGCGGTATCGTCAGTCTTGACCTTTTGCTTGAGATGCGAGGTCCAATCTCGGTATGATGACTGGCATGGCCACCAGTCGACTGAGCCTGAAAGTTGAGGACCGCAACGTGCTTCTTCGACATGCTCTTAAGCTTATCGACAGAAGCGACAAGAAGAGCGTCAGGTTCAAAGAGCAGCGTTGTGTATCCAAAAGGCATGGAATTCTCCATTACGCACAACCTGATTTCGTTCAGCACGTGGATCAAAACGGCAGAAGCAGGCGTATTCTGCAGTTCTTCCTCATCAAGTCTAATGGTCCATGAGCGTGGTACCGTGACGACGCTGGCCCTTTGCCGTCATAGTTCGGTATGATCGGATGTACCGAACAGTAGTCAACCCTTAGGGTAATTTGCTCCGTGCCAGCAGCCATCTCAGCCACGTGGGTGGATTAATCGAGTGCTTGCTCAGCCGAGTACACAATCCCACCAATGTTGTCCAAAGAACTGACGAGACTAATTTGTTAGGTCCCAATAGTTACTTCAGTCTCCACTTTGCGCTTAACAGAGTTGAGACGATTGTTTCGCTCCCTGTCGGGCAAAACTCTCGGGATGAGAAGCTTGCCCTTCTCAACCGCGAGTTCCGGCTCGACAGTCCACAAAGGCGACCCGCTTGAAGCATTGTCTGCTATCCCAGCGCTTCCAATGAGCCGAAGTAGGCTTTCTGCAACAATCGAATCGCTACCGGCAAATGTATCCAAGTCGAGGAACTGCAAAGGCTTCTGCGGGTTCTCGAAGACAATTGTTCGTCCCAGCCCAACAGTACCGCCCTGGTATGGACTTAAGGATTAAGCGTCTTAAGTCACCCAAAGGACTGTCCTGGACCTCTCTGGAAGCATCTATAGGCTTTTAAAGATGGGGGCGCTCAGCTGTTCGAGAACCGGGTGATCCAGCTCGGTCAGACTGAGAACATGTTCAGCATTGCCGGCTTGCCTTTGGTCCAGGTCAGCTAGAGACTCCACGGTGATAATCTCTCCAGCCCAGACTTGCGAGAGCTTGGTCTGAACGGCCCTGACGAACTGGAGGATTTCGAGTGAGGAGCCACCCAAGACGAGGATGCTTCCACCAATGCCCAAAGGCAATGTAGAGGAAGCAAGCGGAGATCTTAGGAAGCCAAGTTGCGTATCTAGTGCCTGTGACACGACGACGGAGAATGAGTGTGAGTGCTTCTCCGAAAGACTGTCCAGCGCCATGGAGTCAATGCCAGAGAATCCGGCATTCTCGAGAATACTTTGCACATGTGCGGGCGTCAGATTCTTCAACGTCGGCTGAATCGATCCATACTCTTCGCTTGCTGCGGGTGGGAGCGACGACAAAAAGAATGGGAAGCGCATTTGGTCGCCAGTCGCGGCCATCATCAGCAAAAAGCCTCCTGGCCGTAGCAGACTTCGTATCGTCTCCAGGGCGGCTATCTGCTTCGTGAAATGCTTATAAACAATGACCAAATCGTAGGAGCCGGCAACAACGCCATCATCCGTCTTTCCAAGCCCGTTCTCAACGTCAACAAGTTTGAAGTCGACAATCGGTTGATCCCGACCCAGTGCCGCCTCGAGCTCTTCGATAGCGTTCGTTGATCCGTCCACAACGGTATACGAAACCAAAGCACGTCCAAGCTCTTGGCATACAGCTCGTACTAGGCTGGCTGAGGATGGGCCAACCTGGAGGATCCTCAAACGTGCATGCCGGTGCGATATTTGCTTGGCTGCGCTGGCAATGTGCCTGTGCACTTGCGCAAACCCCAGTCCTTCGTTGTGCCACTGGGACATGAGGTCAGTTGATGACGTCGATGCTTCATCTCTGAGCCCCCGTGAGTCTCTCAGGTGCTTCTCGCCGATGGCTCTGATGAGTCTCATATCTATGCACTCTCCGAATTCATCCAAGATGGAAGACAGTTCAGATTGAGTTGGCACGCCTTTACAACGAGCTGCCGCCTCCTTGATTAACCCAATCAATCCCGGATTCTTGTTGGCATAGTCTGACCCAAGCTTGGATAAATAGTGACGGATAACCCCTTTACACGCTTTAATAACTTTCAGTTTATGTAGAGAGGCGTTTCCGCAGCGAGGTGTCTTAAAGGCTGCTCTAGAGAGAATGTCTGGTTGCCACACCGTTTTAAAGTAGACTATTGCGTCGTCCTTCTCTGAGGCAGGGACTATAGCACTCAATGTGAAGTCTTCGACGAGGACTTCCAATTGGCGGGTTTTGGAGTTGTAGATGCTCAGATCGCCCGTGATTGTCGGCAATACTTTCAGGAAGCCCGGTGTAAACTCGGTAATCTCTGCATCAACAGTCACCAAGGATAGGGTGCCGGGAATAACGCTCGTGGTCAGAGAAAAGGCCATGCGACCAATGGTTGTAGGCAAAAAGGCCGTCCATAACGTGCCGTCTTGGGGGGCGGCAAATACAGCAAAGAGCGTCTGGAAACACGCGTCAAGCCAAGTCGGGTAAACCTTCATCAACTTTCCCACATCCCCATGGATCGAAACGACGGCCGATGCCGTGTCCATCTGCCTCTCAGCGTGGGTCAAGGCCCTGAACGGCCCGCTGTACATCAACCCGACCTCGTCAAGCGTCTCGTAGAATCGGTCGATATTGATCGGCACCAGCTCAGACTGCGACTTGCTCGGTCTAAGGGGAAGCTGGATCGAGGCGTCGCGTTCGTCGCTCTCAATAAGAACACGTATCTCTCCCGTGGCAACAGTTCTCATGTGTCCGTCCTCGACCGAAGCCGCACTGAGACTGAACTCTGCCTGGATAGGATCGCCTCTGCCTCTGTTGCCAGAATCAAGATCACTGTGCAACGAGAGCAATGTCTCGGTGCCCCCGGAGGCCTCGTCGATAACTATTGGTCGTAGAATTGCCATGTTCAAGATCTCTATGCTTTCCACGCGCTTTCCTTTGCAGAGCGCCCTCGCAGCCTCTAGAGCCATGATGCAGTACGTAGCTCCAGGAACAATAATCTCGTTTTGCACACGATGGTGTCGCAACCAAGGCATCTCTTCCAGTTTGAAGAAGCTCCGCCATCTCGGCTCATAGCTCGTGTCATCCATCGTTCTTTTGCCAAGTAGCTCGTGCGGCGGGTCAGTTCTTGATCGGAACTGTTTGTTGAGTCTAGATTCCCGCCACAGGATTGCCTTGTGGTCCCAGGGGTATGTTGGTAGATCCGGCAAAGGAGTCGAATCCACGGAACCGTTCTCCTGGCCATACGCAGATGAATAGCCGCTGAAGCTGGCTCCGGCAGAGCCCAGATGTGTCCACACGAAGCCTATAGCGTTGCTGAAAGCCACAACATCATCGGTATTCCGAACCAAGACACCGGAATATGGGATTTCAGAACCGAGCTTATCCCTGATGGTCTCCAGTGTTGGCCCTCTCAGGGCTGCGTGCGGACCAATTTCCAAGACGAGATCGAATGCTCCAGTATAACCGCTGACGGCGCGCTCAAGTGCCTGAGAGAACAAGACTTTTTCAGTCATGTTTTCTACCCAGTACGTTGATTGCAGCTCGCTGTCATCATCGCAAGCAACCGTGATGTTGACTCCATATACGCTCGATATCCAGATTGTTCCATTGCCTTTTCCCACCTGCATGTCACAAGCTTCGAGGGAGGAGGCGTAGGCTTCGGCACAGGGCTTCATATGATGCGAGTGGTAAGCCGTGTCTACTTTGAGTACGCGACTGAATAAAGCTCTGCCGTCAAGCAATTTCTTTGCCTCGTTGACAGCGGCTTGATCACCGGAAAGCGACACACTTCTTGGTAAGTTACTGGCAGCAACTGTTAGGCGGCCCTTCATTTCGGCTGATGAACAGAAGTCGACCGCCTGGTCAAGACTGAACCCCACAGCAATCATCGACCCCTTCTGGCCAATTGCTCCTCCAGCGAGCTTGGCATGGAGACCGCGGTAGTAGGCAATCTTGACCGCATCGGTTGCAGATATTGTTCCAGCAGCATAAGCAGCTGCAATTTCCCCTGACGAATGGCCAACGGCAGTATAAAATGATATGCCAGCTTGAGACAGCAGACGAACAAGCCCGATCTGGATTGCTGTACATAATGGCTGGGACAGTGTAGCTTCGCCAAGTCGAGACTTGACGGCGATGCCAGTAATTCTTCCTTTAGGGACCACTCTGGCGGGTTGGGAAGCCGTCCTAACGACTGCTCTAGCACCTTGATAGTTTCTCTGAATAATGCACATTTGAATAAGCTTTTGCCTATGGCCGGCCACTGTGCTCCCTGGCCCGTAAATACGCCCAGAATCCGCGTGCGTCTGTTCTGTCTGAATTCTGCTGCGGACCGAGTGCCAATTGCCGCGCCAGGGTTCTCAAGGGATTTATTGACTTGTTTCTTCAATGCCTTGAGCACGTCTGCTTTCGAGCCTCCAGAGAAGGCAATTCTCACGGGGAGGATTGACCGGTGCAAATTAAGCGTCATGGCCAGGCGTTAAACGGAGACGTTACTGTTTTCCAAAAGCTGTCTATACTTGTCCAGCATTGCGACCAATGCCGCTTCAGAGCTAGCTGAGAAGACGAGAGGGATCGGAGTGAAGTCGAAATCGGTTGAAACGGATGGCCGGAACTCTGGCAGCTCTTCTGGTCTTCCCCACGGCCCACGGTCATGGACCTCGGGAAGATACGTTTCCACAATAGCATGGACATTTGTGCCGCCGGAGCCGAAGCCATTGACACTTGCTCGAATCGGATGGGCGGGAGGGACTGGCGGCCATTCATGGCGACTTGTGGGTATTCAAAGCTTCTTGTAGAAAGGCGCCACGCTCGGATTAAGATTGTGAAAATGTTGGTTGGGCGGGATAGTCCTGTGCTGCATGGCCAGTACTACCTTTGACAGCCCCGCGAGACCAGCACCTGTAATGTCTCGGGTTAGCCTCCCGTATGCGTGACAGGATTCGAAATACAGTGCATACATCCTTCTGTGTGTCCGATTATAGTCTTGACTGAGCCTACGAACAATGTTTCGTGTTCGTCTTGGCCAGGTGGGAAGAAGGCTTCGCTTATGGCAGACGCTTCTTGGGGGTCTCCGGCTTGAGTACCAGTGCCTGCGCCGTACAAGTAGTCAGTCATATGATGGGCGTTGCAGCTGATGGGAACCGGTATGCGAAAGAGAGCTTACCATGTGCTTCGATATATTGAGGCCGATCCTCAGCGGTCCCGAGGTCCAGGCCCGCAGCCTTATAGGTCATCTTTATTAGCGTTGCCTGCGCCTCGGCACTGGGCAACGTAATACCTTGCGTACGGCCATCGGAATTTATACCCGTTTCGCGGATGAGCGCATCTATCCGATCCCCGTCTCTGAGAGCCTGAGATGGCGGCTTCAGAAACAAGGCGCAAATGCCTTCGCCTCGAGCATATCCATCAGCTGCCTGGTCCCACATTTGAGATTTGCTGGACGGTGAGAGCATGTGAAGACTCGAGGCCGCGAGAAACGGGTCAACCGCCAGGAGCAAGTTCGCTCCCGCCACGCACGAAACTTGACACTCTAAGCTTTAGACGGCAAGATGGACAGCCACCATGCTTAAAGAGCATGCCGTATTAATCGTCATGGAGGGACCCCTCTAGTTGAAGAAGTACGACAGGCGATTGGAGGTTAGTGCCCGAGAAGTCCCCGTTACTATGTACTGCGAGGCGTTTTTAGGATCGCGCATTTGGGTTTCCGTATAATCAGCTGACATGATCCCCACGTAGACCGAGGTCCGACTTCCTTTGAGCCCGTGCAGCGTGAGTCCTGCAGATTCCATGGCTTCGTACACAGTCTCAAGCAAGAGACGCTGCTGCGGGTCGATGGCCTCGGCCTCGCGCGGCGCGATGCTGAAGAATGCGGAATCGAAGAACCGCGGGTCCTCCTCTATAAAGTACGACTTGGTGACATTGCTACTCCCGTGGTGTTCTCCGTTTGGGTGGTAAAAGCCGTCGGGGTTGAAACGTGATTCCGGCGGGATACGCTTCGCTAGGTCTCGCGGCGAGTGCAGTAAATCCCACAGCTTTGAGGGGCTCGTAGCATCTCCCGGCAATCGACAGCCGCTGCCGATGACAGCGATGGGCTCTTTTGGCGAATGTTTGTATGCCATGTTATCGGGGTTAAAGACAACGGGTATAACGGGTTTATAGAGGGACTGATAGGGATATTACAGTTCATCCTGGATGCGGAGTTTGAAGAAGCAATGGCTATAACGTAGATGCTTGTTATATTTATAATGCGCCATGTTTTACCTGCAGCATTCCGCATTCAAGATGATACTGGTTCATGTGGTTGGCAAACGGAACATGGCTTGCATCCTAACCGGCTCCAGTCAATAAGATGCTATTCACAGCACGTTTTCATTCCCCTCGATTCAACTCAATCCCATTACTATATGGCACCATAACTATACGGAACAAATAGAAGAACAGCAACAGATTGTTCAAAGGCCCTCCCTGGAACGCTCCAGAATCAGAACATCCTTCATCATGGCCACCATGCACACATTCTTCAAATCTCCCTTCTTCAACTTCGAGTACATACGCCTGCTGGCTATGGCACCACACGAAGGCGCTGAGATAGGAGAGGCGCTCAAAGCGGCCGCCAAGATCAAGGATCTGGATCCAGAATCGTGGTTCAGCGCCTTCCTTGATGCTGGTAGTAAGCCCGAAGATATTGCAAAAGAAGCCGAGAAGGCTGGCGACCGTGTAGCCGCGCGGCGCGCCTACTTGAGAGCATCCAACTACATCCGCGCGGCGCAGTTCATGCTCAATGAGGGCCCGATTGGCCAAGACCAGCGGGTTCTTCCCACGATCGAGCGGGCTATTACAGACTTTCGCAAAGGCGTCCAGTACCGCGATGGGAAGACGTTCTTTCTGGAGATTCCGTATGAAAAGGGGCTCAAGCTTCCCGGATATCTCTACTTGCCAGAGGCTTCAAAGCGTATTCCCCATGGCAAGATCCCCATCTTGCTCAACTCTGGCGGGGGCGACTCTACGCAGGAGGAGATCTACTTTGTGAACCCGGCGTTTGGGCCAGATGTCGGGTATGCAGTCGTCACGTTTGAGGGACCGGGACAGCGGATAGTTCTCCGTCGCGATAAGTTGCCCATGCGCCCAGACTGGGAAGTGGTCACGAGTGCGGTTCTCGATCACCTCTTTGATTTCGCAGCGAGCCATCCAGAGCTTGACCTCGACCTCGATCGCATTGCCGTCACCGGTGCATCCATGGGCGGCTACTTTGCACTGCGTGCAGCTGCAGACCGGCGTATCAAGGCCTGCGTCAGCATCGATGGGTTTTACAATTTGGCAAGTTTCGTCGGCGGTAGAATGCCAGGGCCTCTTTTCAACGGCTTCATGAACGGCTGGCTGTCCGACTTTGCATTCAACACCATCCTGCGCTTTCTGCAACGCCTTGATTTCCAGGCGCGCTGGGAATTCAACCACCTAAAGTGGGCAACAGGCGCTGCCACTGAGGCCGACATCGTGCGGAGCTTTGGTGACTACACGCTACTTAACCCAGACGGGACAGAATATCTAGCCGGTGTGAAGTGTCCCACGCTAGTGACCGGCGCAGGAGCAAGCTGGTACTTTGATCCGGCCACCACAACCGACAAGATACACGACTGTCTGATAAGCCTCCAGGACGGAGTGGACAAGGAGAAATAGATCGCACATGACATAGCCAAAGGAGGACTACAGGCCAAGATCGGTGCTTTTGGTTACTCTGCACAGAGGACCTTTCAGTGGCTAGACGCCAAATTCGGGGTTGAGAGAAAGCTATTAAATGCGGAGTCGGACTTGGGTGTGCTTGTAAAGGCACAGAGTTTAATAGACTGAAGCAGCACACCAAATTAAACAGTACTAATAGTTAAGAACGCAGTGTCTATAGAGAACTTTTTAAATAGAACTTTAATTCCTATTATACGCTTAGTAGATAGGTGTAAGGTAAAAATGCTATATTACCCTATACACATTAGAGTGGAAATAGGGTGTATAGAATAGCCTTAGCTAAAGGCTATATTATATTATCTATATAAGTTACTACTTTATTGCTATAGCTAATATTATTCTTAGTATTATGGAATAGTCTCGCTTTAAAAATATTATGCAAATAGCTCAAGTTAGAGATTTCCTTAGGAATGTCTTTCTCTTGTTGTAAACAATTGTTTTGCCCGAGACGCACTCGACCTCGTTCGTGCCCTTGTCCCGTCAGACTTTCTCTATAGACGCTCCCTCCGACGCCGACATAGTCACCAACACACAAAGCAGACCGAGTTCATTAATCTTATATTAAGAGTAAGGACGTTAGAATAGAGCCGCATAGAGAGACATCTAGGAAACACCCAGGTTAAAGGCTTCCAAAGAGACCAAAGGAAGCACTAGACAAGGCGTTAAACACAGCATATATAAGAGTAATGCCAAAAGGAGGCCCAAGAAAGAATATAAGAGGTTGCTTAAAGAGCAGCTCCCGGCAGAAATACCGCAGGGGGCATCAACTAGCACCAACCTCAATGATGCCTCCATTAAAGCCGGTGCTAACAAGCCCGAAGGTCCTGGTCACGCTGTCCTCGACATCATCCGTCTCATCGGCCGCCTCTTCAGTTAACTCTTTCACATTATGCTATCATCTTGCTACCTCCCATGGGGTGTCTTCTATTATACCATTATCTATATGGTCCGCGTTCCTATGGTCCGCGTTCCGCCACCTATTCCTCTCCAATACAGATGACCATTAACCCTAAGCCCTAAGTATGGGCTTTATGACCTCAGTTATGGCTTATAGTGCTATATGGTTCTAGAAGTAGAGGGGCCCTCAAGGAGGCTCATTCTATTCAGCTGCAAGCATGGCGATCCCCGGGGCCAAGTGGGTGGTTATTATCCCGGCGGCTATCAACATCGCCTCTGCGTTTGTGGACTAGAGCCGCTCGAGACAGCCTAAGGCATCTGCTGAATCAAAGGATGACTCCTGGTCCAAGTACCCTATTCTTCGATTTCTCCCGCCTATTCCTGTAGCTAAGTCTGAGGTCATCTCCAGTATCTTGCGAAGATCTGGACCGGCCTTATCGAGATAAACCCGGACGAAGCTAAGGGACTGACAGAAGAACTAGGAACGTCTTCGATGTCGCTATTTAACAAGCCGAAGTCTTTAAAGCCCTTAACCAACGCCTTATAAACTCGACCTAAGCGAATTGTGCCTCGCAGCACCTGCAGCTTGTCTCTCTCTAGAGAAGTATCCATCAATCAGTTGTGGAACCCTCTACTCGAAACGAGACACAGCGATTATGGTTTGGATGGTTTTCGACCGACACGACTTACACTGGAGCTAAAGCTTATTACAATAAGATGCGGGATATCCTATAGGGCATGATTGATATAAGAAGACGGTAGAGCAGCTCGATAAAGTTTCGTCTGGCAGCGGGTCTATGGCTTACGGAGCTATCTACAAGCTGCGAAATAATATCTGCCTCATAGGCGGTTATGAAACCGGCAGGATAAACGATATACACGCAGCGTCGATAGTTACATGGAGCTCGTCTATTAGATTAAAGCTGCAATAGACCAAAACTCGCAGAGCTATCGACGACGTAAGGATAAGGCTTAACTATGCAAATTGGCGCGTTACTGACTTAAAGAAGAATCTAAAGCAGATGGGGGCTATTCTCCTTGACCTTGATATAATACAGTATGACCAGGCAAAGGCGTACTGGTTTATCCTCGCGGATAAAGGAATGCTGCTGCTAAAGGAGATGGGGAAGTTGGCGAGGTTTGGTGACTGAACTTGCACGTGAACGGCGGTAAGGAGGCTGTCTTAAGTAAGGAACTATGGACTGACTCAAAGAGTCGGTGTTTTAAGTTATTAATCTCCGGCGTACATCATGCTCTGCTACCTTGCCGGGTTATTAGCTCTATTCCTCTTGTTCATCTGGTGGAGTCTGCCCTCTACTTACCTCTGTCTTAATATGGCTGTTTCTTTGTTCCTTTAACTTGTCAATGGTTCCTCTTGACCTGTCTTCTTCTGCCATGTTTACTATTCCCAACTCTCCCCTCCCTTTGCTTTATCTACGGGACCCTAGCAGGGTGCTTCTCTTTAACTTTCTCAGACACTCGCCTTGTCAGGTTGTTGTACTCTGTCAGCTGTCTTGCTCTTTCTATCCGCCCTACCCACCATATCCCAGAAACGCTCCGACTGGGAACATAATATTGCTACGGTTGACGCGCCTGATGAAGAGTTTCTCGTCGAGGAGATAGAGAAAGTCGACTACAATCTGGTATATTTAAAAAGCCAACGGTCGGCCGCTTAACACTATCCAGGACTAACCCTACTAGCACATCCGTGGAACATCCATCATCGACGTGATCTGTGACAACACCATCCGCATCATATAGACTACGAACGATCAAAAGCTATGGTCTGTTCACTACGTCCGACACATGTTGCACCTCGGTAACTGCGACGTCCTCTATCTCGGCGAACTCATCGACGACATGGGCCTCAAGAAACACTGCGACGAGAGCTCCGAGTACCGCGACGTCGTCTTTAAAACACTGCGGCGGGCACTCCCATACTTGCTGCACTGTCTTGCCAAGGAGGGCCATATCGCATTAAAGACTCGCAAGCCGTATGGTGCTGTCTGGAAACCCTACACTTAGGCTTAGGGAGATTCTTCTTGGAGTGGTGATAAGTCTCCATTAGTGGAAGGCGACGCCGTTTAACAACCTGAAAGAGCTGTTGATGCTGGGGTCCTGGAACCACCCCTGGCTCACTAGCCTCAACATAAACCTCAGTATCGACCTCAGATGGTTGCTTTCCGGGGCTGGATGCAGTCGACCTGGACCATAGAACAGCAACAGGGACAGCAATATCATCAGTTCCAGAACCTTGCCCAGAGCTCTCAGTTCCATACCCCAGGCGGCAATGGCTATCAAGGACGTCACAGCAAAGCTACCTTGCCCTTACATCTCCACACTTCCAAACTGGTTCCCAGATACTTTACAGCCAGTATACTTTAAGAGTTGCCACGCCACCTCAGAACCCTGCTGCGTATGATATATGTTTTCAGCTCCCATTCGGCCTGCTTGTCCTCTTCCATTCCCAGGCGAGAGCCCTAATCATCAGGCCCCACCACCAGATAAGACCCCCTCCTCACCAGGCGGTCTTTATTTCCAGCAAAACTATTCCTACAGCCTTGCCAAACGTCCCGTATGCCCCGCAGGTTAGGTTTCTTAGTTAAAAAGTCTAGTTACAACCCCTCTCTCGGTCCCCATAGCGCTCGACCCCAGGAGCAGATAGATTCTGCCCTTGCTATAACTCAGGTATTAGCATTACAACCTTTCTAGGGCTCGTCGCCTGCTCCAAGCCAACCTCAGCTTCAGGTTGACCAGCAGCGCGCCCTTCGTCCGTCTAATCTAGGCTTGGAAGCCTCCATCTATACTAGAGGTAGAGACCCTACTCCTGATATCATGCCAAACAAGGGTGCCGCTCACCCCAAGTGGAAACCTCCAAAGACCCCTCAGCAGCTTGTCCGTCCTGCTCAAATCTATAACCTTGTTACCGGCAAGAAGGCTGACTCTCGCTCGTCTCAGTCACCGTTAAAGCCTGTTTAGCCCTCTTATGGCCAAAGCTATCAGCCTCCTAAGCAAAACTTGATCATGGCCCAATCGTGTATTATCCCCTTTGCTGAAGGCACCCCGAGCCCTCCAATACCTGGTCCAGCACCAAAGTCCAATCCGGCCGATGGCATATCCCACTCCCCCCAGAGCACCGCCTTTACTTGCAAAGCTCTTGGGTAACATTCTTACACTCGGCATCTTCATCAAGCAAAACCGATACTCAGCCGCGAACCAAGCCGGACTTTGCCAAGCCCAGATACAGCTGACCAAGTTCAAGGATCAAGCTCCTGCGGATTGCGTGTTTGCGGTGCTGATTTGGCCCTTTTGCGCCGATGTTGACTAGCTAAGCAGTGCTTTAATTTGATGCTTCTGAGGATGAGGTGAGTTAAATATAGTGAACGAATCAATGACGACCTTGATTGGACCAAATTTGATCTCCCGGGTACTAGATATGTGATGTTGGGCTGTATCTGATGGTGAAATGGAATGACTATACGAAGGGTCGAGTCCTAATGGCATAGTTATGAAGGTGATCTTGAACTAGAGTATCTCCTTGAGTCTAATGAGTGCTTCTTGGAATGATTGAGCATAGTAGACTAGTGAGAAGTCTCACTAAAGGTGGCTAGGAACCGCAGAGCTATAATCTGGAAGTACTGGCACCTGTTGAGAGTGGACGTGATGGGCAATCCACAAAAACGGATAACTCATGCGAGGGCAGAGTGAGAGATGATGAGCAGCCCAACTTGGATATATGTTCAAGTAAGAAGCCGACCGTGAAAGGTCCTCGCTATTATCGAGTGTTATATCTAGCTGAGGCTGTGTTTTGCACCGGAGGAATGCGCTAGTCTCTGTAGCGCAAGCAATAGAGTCTGAACCGTTGAAGAGATGTATTGTATTTCCTGACCACGCAAAACTATTAACTTGGCTATAGCTCCCTATGCCTCTGTGTCGTGAATGGTTGTATAGGTGGGCAAGCAAGGCTCGACACTATCTACCCCTCGGCCTTGTTGTTACCGGCAGCGGTGTCATGGTCGTCGTCGGCTGACATTAGCTGTAACCTCTTGGTCAGCCAGTGTGTCCTGGCCCATAGCTGAGGAATTATATATTATGGTGTTCTCATTAGCTCAGCGAGAAATCATTATCTCGACAATCTAGAGAGGGGTGAACTAGATAAAGAGTCTAAAGGCGCTCAGAAGGAAGGCAAAAGCATCATGCATACGTTCATCCGCTACAGTTCAGTCAAGCGCAGGGCTTGCTCTCGGGATATGACTTGGGATAGCCTAAGCATTATAGCGATTATCACGTAGACGGTTCAAGGTGGGTAACATGGTGTTGAGGATGTCCTCCAGAGCAAGTCGCTATGGTATCCCGAGTTTCAGACCTAAAAACGAGTAGGGACTGACTCTTAGCACCGCGAGAACCCTCCCCCCCGAAGTTTAAGTTTATGAACAACTATGATGCGAAGGATGTCTGCCGCTCTAAATCTTGATTAGTGAATTTCCCGGGGCGCTGGGCTGAGGACGGGGGGAAGACATGTTGGCGGTAAAGAATAGATAGCCCTTGATTGGCGAATTTCTCTGAGATTTGGCGGAGGAATGAAGGAAAGTAAACTTGGACCTGGAAAAGGTGTGTGGGAAGTGAGGACCTTTAAGTACCCAAATCACAGCCAAATCGGGATTCATTGTACGTCACGGTTGACCAGATGTAGGGAAGTTATCTCATTGCTAATTTCTCTCGATCCCAAAGATTGTCGTAGTAATAGGCAGCTTAAACTCAGCCTCCCTCCTTCTTAAGTTGACCGCATACCTCTTACCACCGAGTATTCTTTTCGAAGAATACTCAGAGAGGTTGCTCTCGACGACATTAGCAAACGGTCACAGTAGAACCACTCAATAGGTGGCCTCGGCTAATGAATTTGCGGAATAGGTGCTGGTAGCGGTTGTCTACATGAGTGCGAGTGAGCATGCGGTTAAAATACACCATCAGCGGTGGAGATCTGTCTCAGCGCGATTTCCAAGTCTTCTTGATTCCCAAGTGAATGATTCGGGCGCTCTGGAAGGCGATAACCACATATCGAGCTTGATAAATAGAGGAGGGCATGTGGAAGTATTAAGCGTACGTAATAGCCAGAGATTGACAGCACAAATAGCACTACTTCGCACGAGACCGCAAAACATCCGAGATGCAACTGGTGGATGATTGTATGCATACTCCGCGGTGGCGTGATGCGAGATGCGTAAAAAATGATTCCGGTGGTAACAACTTGGGTAGTGAAAGGCGCGATATGAGCAAGTTCGATAGGGGTTGGAAATTTGGGAGTGAGGGTGAAGACGACGATTATAGCGACTTCAACACATCCAATAGCTGCCGCAAGCATCCACCAGACTCTCTGCCCTATTCCCTGTGCAAATGTATAGGTGGTTGCCACGACCTAGATTAGCATGTTGGCATAATGTTCCTCCTTGTAAAGAATTCAACTAACCTGGATTATGGCAATCCCCCATAGAGACAAAATCCCCAAGGTGCTATACGTTCCTACCACGCCCCAAGGAAGCCTGATAATTTGCTTGGATTCAAGTAACAAAGCAAGCAAGGCACTGGTTTCGAGGGTACACCATAGTACCAATAAGCACAGTAGTGGCTTTTCCTTCATCCATGGCGCCGTTGGCTTAAGCAGGATGAAAAGAAGGATACAGAGTATTGCCAAGGCAGAGGAAAAATAGACGTCAGTCATCTGATGTCGAGAAAGAGAATCCATCGTTTGCCAAAGTGAATAAGGTCGAAGTATAGGCTGATCGAAGCTGGTGTGAAGGGAGGGCTATGGAGGGGACTCGGGAGTCTTATTTATACTTGACACTCGAGAAGGGAGTCTTATTTATACTTGACACTCGAGAAGAGGGAGGTAGTGTGCCTCCACTCATCCATGGAGTGTAATCTTAGAGGTCGGAGGACCAAAGTCCGGGGCACCAACAATGCCGGCGGCACACTGCTCGAGCGTATTGTCCCTATTCTGCTGTGAAACTACAAGACCGAACCCACCCCCTTGATTGCCAATGAAGACGTAGCTATTATTATTACTCAAGCTCATTATACGAGGGACAAGGCCTTCATTATACACGGCATTTAATCTTTTCCACAAGCATCTTCTTTGACGGAGGTAAGATCTGGTAGGCTCTTGTTGCGAAGCATATATGACCAGTTAACCTCGGTACCTTTCGTAGGGTGCCTTACACTTTTGTGCCGATGGTACAGTGGTCATTGTGTGCGACAGCTCTAGTGACCCACGGGCGATCAGTCTTTTTGAAATCTGGTGGCCCGTGATTGTCTGCCCCGGCCTTGCCTATTTAGGACGGTTTTGGGGGGCTCATAGTCAGGACATGTCCAGACTATGAGCCCCCCTGTATCCTTCCTAAATCGGTAAGGCGAAGCTGATGGGCCATTTGGTTGTTGCGACACATGCTCCAGAAGCTCCTGCGCCTTCAAACCACTCGACACATGATGCACAAAAGTTATGTGACGGGCCATTTGTGTGCATGGATTGAACCAATCAAAGCGGCACTATGTATCCACTTATGCCCCGTCGTTGAGGGAGAGATGTGGAGCATAAGCCAACAGGTATAAGCGCAAGGAAACTGTGCGTTCAGCACAAAACACTATATATTCTCATCTAGCATATTCGCCGACATGTTTGTGTCTCTACTATGTATTTCTCATCTAATGTGCGCCTAGGTGTTGCACGACTATTGTGATATATGTAGTTGCGAGAGTTATGTGGTCAACAACTATAGACTGAGGTTTAGACCGTAGAGCAACAAACCTGATCATCAGATATGGCTTTTGCTTGCAAGTTTAGCGAGGCGACATCGAAGAGTCTCATGCGGCCTGCAAGTCCTCTGAACCGCCAATGCTATAGTTCATCCAGAGGCTTGGAGCAGATGCTTACGTGCTCTAGGCATGACGACCTGCAACGAGTTGTTGACCGCATGGAGGCATGGGGGAGGCACTTCAGAGACGCCGCTTCCTGCAAATCCGGAGCAGAGTCCTGCTCTACGGAGTCGGCAGGAATGTCGAGGAATGATATTGGACACGAGGAGTCTCCATCGCGGACGTGAGGGGTTTGAAATGCGGTTTCGTATTAAATGGCCCGATGAGACTGAATTTCGGAATCTTGATCAACCGTAGGATATCCTCCAACATTGCAAGAACCCATTCTATGTGCTCTCGATCGAGACCAAGTTCGCAGGCCGAATTCGCCGTCAAGGGACAGAATCGAGTATTTTCATACCCCAGTAGGCGAGCTCATGATCGTGGGCTAAGTCCTGGCCGAGCTCACCAAGAACGGTAAAAGGCGGAAACCAACGATGTAAACGTCGCGCCGGCGTACAAGGGCTTCATCGTGAGCGCTTTCGGGTGGCCGGCGAGCATAGCGTTACTAGCCTGAAGAGGTGCGTGAAGATGATATGTACTATAGCAAGTACCAACTCAGGTTGATGATGAGGTCGACAAACAAGCGTGGGGTTGAACCCATCAGCGGCTACAGGGACTCAATCTTGATTTGAAAGGGTGGAAGACCGAATAGTACTTGAGCTGGGCGAGGGATATCGTCGAGAGGACTCTGAAAGATGGTCTTTGCTATAGGTGTCGATGCAAAGGGGCCTCACTACACCTCGATCATTACCCCAGGAGAGAAGTACAAGGGCGTATCGAACGGCACGTCCAACGCTAAAGGGTGCTAAAGGGTTAGTAATCGTCGAAGACACGACCCCGGTCAAGTACCGCGTCACCAGGTCATAAGTATCATCCTACGTAAGAGAACGGAAACGGACAAGGTCGAGAAGCTCATCAGGTGGCTTCCAGGGCGGCGAAGAGGAGGTCGAGATAGATGGCCGCTTGTAGTGAAGGAGCTTATAAAGACTAAGGGCAATCGCATTATAATAAGGCGAGCTTCGTGGCATTATCTGTTGTGACAACCCTGGGTCGTCATGATAGAGTATTAAGTCGAGTTGTGGTTAATAAGTCGCTCTTGGGTCGAATCTCTAGACGACTTGGGGATTCGGAGGATGGTTAAGTAATAGCGGAATGGATTTAAACGCGATACGGTGGGTATCGGTGTCGGTCTGCAACAGTAGTTGGCGTTGTCGTTGGCATGGTAAAGGGGCAACTCTCTAAGCCTTCAGTTCAACTATCGAGTTGAGTGCCGAATTTAAGTGCCAAGCGCTTATATCCCAGTGAGACCGAGGCCGTTAGGTCTTTGCATTGACGCTGTAGTGAGACTCGGACGATGCCGCTGTCTGTGTAGGACAGAGCTGATATAAAAGATGGGCTTGGTATTTCAACACTCTCCATGATGAAGCCTCGTCCCCCTTCAATCGGGCTGATATCGTTGTCCTCTAGATCGGTGTCATCGTCTCGTCGAGATGAAACAATAATCAGCGAGGTAGTAGAATATCTTTGTATAATGGGAGTACTGTGTTCAGATGCGGCACCTAGATATGCTGGACTCGAAGTGCTGATGTTCTCGGTAGATATACCCTCGTTCGTTTGGTCCGAGACTGAGACTAAGAACTCAGCAATGGCTTGCAGATAAGAACAAGAATATCTACCGGACCCGAGCCCATTGTTGCGTTTTGAATCTCGGGAGGTTTCGTCGACCGCTTGGGGGTGGTTCAGCATTTTCCGTCCAGCCAGTCTTGTGCCTTGCCACAATGCACTGGAGGACCGGTGTTGTTGCAGGCTAAGGTAAAGCAAGGTGAAGATGACGTGACGTGATGTGAGTCTGGGTGAGGAGCGGATGATGAGGGAAGGAGAGTTTCTGAAGAGGACAAGAGTATTGGAGGAATTTTAATATCTAGGACCATTGACCATGATCAAGGCAGCTTGTTATTCCGCTCTCGAGTCACCAAGATACAATACCTGACCTCCTCAAAACGCAGTCTTTCAACACACCATGTTGCATAGCCAGCAGCACGGCAACTCGGAACTGTCTCCCAGTAACCTTTGGACTCTTCACTGATGCTGAATGGCCAACTACACCTCAAACCCAGTAAAGGAACGTCGTCCAAAAGCTCGTAGCTAAATAGTCCTGCATAAGGACTACTCACGCTGTATAAAGCAAGAAACTTTAGCTTTGGCATCTGGTGTGCCGCCTGTGCTGCTAGGCTGAGAAGATGGTTTCCTGAACTGGGGAGCTCATCAAGGATCATTTGTTCTGAACGCAAGGACAGGTGTTGCAGGTTGTGTAGTTGGTGTGGCCTTGCAAAGAACTCGAAAGCGTCGATGCCATGGTCGATAGACAAGTTATTCAGGTGCTGACACAGCAAAGACAAACTTGATGCAAAGGATGTGAGATAAGGGTTAGGCCTTGGATGCCTGCGAGGGCTTAAGGGCTGCAGCTGGGTGATTGCAACATTGTCCAACGACGAAGGCCACATACGCATCGCCTTGACGAGGTTTTGATAAAACCAATGTTCCGTTTTCCAGTGCGCGAATGGCCTGATCTCCCATGTGATGGCCTTCAGACACGGAAAACGGTTCATAACATGCCAAATTGCCTCGGGATTGAAGTGACGAACGTTCTCTCGTAGGATAGACAGACGGGAAATAACTTGTACATCTATTGGGGCCCAGCGTCCCATGTCCAAGCTGAACGAGAAATGAAAGTCCAGCTCGGCAGCATTGAGGCATTTTTCCCACACAAATGGGCTTATATTTGCCGGTTGAAACTGCCGCTGTCCATGGGCTGGGCCAGGAATAGGCTCTGAGTAGATGTGCATAGGCGTAGGGCATTGTCGAATCTCGGCCGCAGTCTCCTGCCAATAGCTCCTGGAGTTGGCGATAATCTCTAGCTCAATACCACCCAAAGCAGCTTGCTCTCTTGCCCAGGACTTCAGCTGCTGAAAGAGGGTACGCAGCGTCATGGTAAATGCTTCGTTATTCTGTTGTTGTTGTAGCTCCAGGTATGGCAAGAGTTGGTGCGACCCAGCTCCCCTGCGGGAAATGAGCATTATCTGCATGAAGGAGTTTTCTTGCCTACTACCCCCGACAGCACGGAGCGGCACATGCTTATGCTGAGGAAGTTCTAGTACCAGGCCGATATGTTGAAGGTATCTCCTACGCCGATGGACGTGAAACACGACTCGAAACTCGTCTAGTTCGGACCCTCTTATTTGCAAGCTCCTGAATGAGAGGCGTTCAAAGATTGGCTGCCATTCTCTAGCGACAGAGGCATATATCGCAAGAGAGCCTTTCTCATGAGGTATAGCCTTGGCAAGATGGGAAAGGATCTCATGCCGGATTTCCTAGCAAAGGTTATCCCAAGGCATATTGTCAATAGTAACTTGGATTTGTAGTACCGCTAAAGCCAGAAGTTTGACTGAAGAAAATGCTCTGGCATTGTAGTCCCGCAGTTGTGGTGGATTGTCTTGTGGGAGGAACAGCGGGTATTTATACTTATTAGAATGGTTACAAAGAGTAATTTCTGGAATGCATCTGTAATGCAGAATAAAGGTTAAAATGGGTAAAGCTGTTCTTTTTTATTAACCATGCAGCCCGAAGGAAGTTTGTTCTGATCTTGTGGAATCGCACATATACATACGAGTACTGCAGTCTTTTTAACGCCTGAGAGCGCAAATAGCTTTTTCTAATGCATAAGCATGACATTTGAGCTATTCTTCTCGCGGGGTTCCTTTAATGCTGGATTGATATAGTATGTCGGCTGTTAATACAATGGCCATGATATGAGTCCATCAAGTATGGGACTTGTCTCTTGGATCTTGGGTACCAAGTTCGGCTTGATATAGCTATGGGTCAGCATGAACTTACCAAATTAGCCACATATGAGATTGGGATTCAACATTAAGACTATTAAACAAACAGCTTTTATGCCAACACCATGTTAGACGAGTTTAGTTGATCTCTCTGTGAAAGTTCGCAAACACAAGTCAATCAGGCTTGACGATGCAGGAGCCTCTGTTACGCCTCTTTCACTTATTGCAATGTTGACGCCAAAGCCGCTTTCCAACCTAACACAGCTTCATCATACCCGATGGGTCCTTCTATCGCCAGAAAGAAGCTGAGATGTGACGCCAGATGTGTTCGTCGTTTGTTTCTCTCTCTTTAACGCCATCATCACCGCTTCACTGAGGTAAGACTCTATCCGCCAGAACATCAGCATTCTTGATCAAATAATGGTTAACATCATGTCCAGTACCAATCAACAGCTCTCCAATTCTTGTTTCTTGGTAAGCCCCCTGTAATGTACTATGTCTTTGCGAGGGGAGCTGATGATGATTGCAGCTTCACCGTCATCATTGGTCGTCAGTAACTCATGGTTCTGGCAATCAAGATGTCGACCTGGCAGCGTCACAGATGGATCAAATTCGCCCTCCTCGCTCTGTTTTGGCCGTCGTCTTTCGTGAGGTATGTTGTCTTTTGGAGATGCCAGTTCTGAACACAGCAGTCAGCTCTATCAGGAACGTCTCTCCTCCCTAGACGGGCTAGCCACTGACAGATTTGTTTCAAGGCCTTGCCAAACCATCTTCGCCCCGAGCGCGGTGGTTGGCCTGGGTGTCCTGCCATGGCCGAGGAATGGGCCTTTGCCCACCTCCAAGACATCCCTCCTCCCCTCCGGCGAGCCTGTCTCCCTGCCCGTGTGGCCCTTCGCGTCTGGTTGCCGGTTCTCCCTGCCAGAAACCACCTCTCCCGCCCTCGCCGCCTCGCCCAGAACCGTCTTGCTCGTCGAGCCCTGGCTCGTGCCCGTCGAAACGGGCTTCACCTTGTTGCTACTGCCGCTGAGACTTCTGCGTCGCTCGATTCCTCGGCCCGACTCCCCCCGACTCCTCCTGGCGATCTTGCCATTCGAAACGAATTCAACCAGGAGTCTGCCGCCAATATGGCAGATGAGGACGAGGACGAGGACTTTTTTAATATTACTAGTTGAGGAAATTAGTGTGTAGGTTAGCATTGGCGAGAGGAATGTTTTGCTGGGACTAGATTATAGCTGCTGTGTGTTCCTGTGCGAAACTGAGAAGGCCTCGAACAGGGGCAGTAATAATAAGAATCGCTATGGGGTTGAGGAAAACCCGAGAATAGTATAGTGAGATCCCATAGCTAAATTACTCTCCCGTTTGTTCTCGTTAAGACGCACTCTACTCTAGGATCTAAATAGTCTCCTAATACGTATCTATATTATCTTACACGCCCTGCCTTGCGCCGCTTGCTGGCTCTTATTTGTGTGCCCTGGCCTTAAGGGTTGGCGTCCCTCTTTCTCTTTTGTGGTCTAGGAACTAACAGCTTGTTCTGCCAGGCTGAGAATGGAATCCCTACTACCTCTTCCTCAATCTCGCGCAGATCATGTGTAATTGGCATCTAGCGTATTTAAAGACGGCATTCACCCAATTACCTTGCAACCTTCTGGAAGGGACTTCCTGCAGTGCTTTAAGTATAAGTTTGCCACTATATAGTGATAGAACAGCCGATCCGAATAAAGGCACGTCTATCGGCAAGATAAAGGCAACCAAGAAGAAAGTTTATATCATTCTATGCTATTCCGTCAAGTTAGTTTTCTAGTAAGCCCGCAGGGAATACAAACTCAGTACCTTATACAAGTAGGTCGCCAGCCTGTATATCCCGAACCTGCTCATAAAGAATACCGACAAGCTTAATAGATGGCCCCAAGTTAGCATCCCATAAGCCTTCTATTTCGACATGGCGACAAAACTAGTCAAGCTTTGTTCTCCTAGTTTCTAAAAGCCTAGGATTCCATCCTGTCCGCAGTCTCAGTGCCAGTATTTTCCCATTGAAAGCAAATAGCCTGGATGAGAATGCTTCCATTCCTAACTTTAACAGCATTCCCGCCGGGAACTTAAATATATATTCCGATACCCCATCTCAGCGTATACCACGCCATGCTCTTTGATCTAAAATATACGTCGTTGCTTGAATATCCAAGTGGGATAACTATCACAAGCTCAGTCTCGCTCGTGACCATGCTTGTTCCAGGCGAAAGCTTGATAGGTTTTCGATGCGTAATAGTAATATTCGGTTGATAGCGCCTTTTCAGCTCATCTACGATTAATATGCCCTATAGGTGGTTAAATACTAATAGTCCATTTCTGAAGAGACATGTTACATACGCATTGTTTTCTGAAGGCTTCATGTAATTTCCTATGCTTATCTGTTCCATAAAACTCTTCAACCGTGTTACTCATGCACACCCCGTTATGTATACTCATCCCGGCTTCTTTGGCTAGTTGCACAAGGCCAGGAGTTTCAAGAACCAGAACTATGTCTATCTGGGCGTTTTCAGCGTTATTGAAGTGCGACTCGCATTATAGCCTCGCGTGATTATTTACAGCCCAACAACCCCTTGATTGCCCAATATTACTCTCCATCTCTTCTTATTTTCTTTACCGCGTCGTTTATAGCTACCTATAGTAACGTCGGCGAAATGGCAGAAGGAAAAGAGAGTATGAGACAACACTTAAATTACGTGTGATTCAATACTCACTAGATAATATATAGGGAAGCAAGCACTTCGCGGCGAGGCAGAGGATATTACCTTAATTATCTTTTCCCCAAAGTCCAACGACCGCACAATATCAATCCCCGAGGCGTCCTACGTGCGAATCTTCAAGGGAAACATTACGGTAGCTAATTACGTCTACAAGAAGGACTTGGCTATCGAGGTTCCAGCAGATCACCAGTGCGAAATTCTCGTCGGCAAGCAGGTCAAGTTCTTTTCATAAAATAGTCAGCTATGGTTAAAGGATTGAGACGTATCGAAACTTGCTATAAGATCGCGGAGAAAACTTAACCCAGCGATATTGCGGCTGAGACAAAATCCCAAAACCGTCGGGTCACAAATGAGAACATCTTCATCCTCCCACTTCTTCAAGTCAGAGCCACAAAGTCCAGTCCAGTCGGATTGTGCGGACGTTGATTACCTCAGGTTCTCTTTTGGACAACCGACTGTGGGTGACTCGGCTCTTGGAAGCCCACTGCATCCACCTTGATCCGCCCGTCGACGTAGCGTTTCACCATGTCCCCTTCATCATTAATATAAAAAGCGATTCCTTTGTATTGGCAATAGTGAATTCTAGCCAAGCAGATAAAACGACGGCCGTTTTTAATCAACTCCTAAGCAGCTCCAATCGCAGTCGCGATAATACTGCAATAGATGGGCTGGGAGGAAGTCGATTCTTTTGGCGCCCCGAAAGAACGGAATCTTTGTCTTGGTAGTTGATTCGCTGAAGATCTTTCCGTTTATACCCAGAAAGCGTGCCTCAAGGCGAACAAACTTCGAACTGTCTATTTCTTCCCCCTCCTCGTAGTAATTATATAGCACGCACCTCGGAGCGTTAGTGCCTAGACAGGTAGTAAGCACCTCGACATTTGGCTCGAAGTGAGCCCAGAGGAGGTCATAGGTGATCTCTTTCCTCTGAACAAGGGCGCATAACTGGTTATCGGTTAACTGGAACGCTGTCTCGACGTAGTCCATAAGGAGGCTCAATTGGGTCAGGCTTGTTTTATCCTTCGTGACTACAGCGGCATCACGACGGAATCTCAAGAAGCTTCAGAGAAAAACAACCCTCAGGTCGATCTATAAAGCATAAGTTCTTTTTCTTCGCTTGAAGACTAAGACACTTACCAGAGGGGTATTACCAGCAAGAGAGATACCCCGAAAGTCACGACACCCTTCCCTCATTACATCAATATATTAAACAAGAGGAAACAAGCATCATCACACGGGGATCATAGGCAGTCTTATTTCTCTCAAAGTTCCCTCGATTAATCATCAAAGACAGAAACAGGCTGCGGCGTCTAATGTAAAGGCAGGCCGCATCAAGAGCAACCAGGCCCGGTTTACACGCAACTATATGCGGCAAAAGTATAGTCATAGCGAAACGGGCTGCAAGAACCATCAACCTACAAGCCATTAAATATAGTTCTCTCTCCTAATTTATCTTAGTCCGACTTGAATATAGTTGCGTGTGGGTTTCAGCTGAAACTGCATCACACACTACGCCGCGTGTATCGCAATCGCATCCTGTTGGATAATCTCACACCACTGCCATGCGGACCCATGATGAACTTCGTGGGGATGTGCCGTCCTGCAGGCCACTGGCAATTCAATATCTGGGGTTGGAGACAGGGCCTCATCGTACCCGAAGATCCCTTTAGTTATGGTTCCGTGTTGGGCAGGCAAAGGTAACCCGCCACTGCACCAGCAGCATTATTGCCGAGTGCCGCTGCCGGTAGAAAGTCAGAGCCCGAGTTTACAACTGATACTGCTTCATAAGCAGAGAGTCTTCCAATCGTGATTGCGTGTTGGGTAGACAAAGCATAGACTGCGGCTTTGTCTGTAGGGTTGCTAAGAGTTTGGATGGTGAAGATTGGAACTTCTCCTTGGCCCCCCCCCCGTGGCGACATGAAGGGCCCAACAGAAGATTTATTAGCCGGCCTCTGCCATGGAAAGCTGGTTTAAACACATTGGCGACATACTCCTTGCAAAAGTTGGAAATACCACATATCAACAGTCAGTACTCTTATCCTAGCTTCATTTATGTCCGCATATTCACCTCGGTGCAGCCTCCTCGCCCTGGGAAACTATCTATTAAATATGTTAGATACTTGCGAGCTTTGTCACGGCAGGCCGGAGGGACCTCATAACTGCGGTTTCTGCAGAGCCTCTCCGACCCCAAAGGCGTGAAGCAATCAAGGATAGAGGAGGAGGATGGTTGGCGCTGCAGAAGATTGGAGGGAGATTGTACCGTTATGTATACCTACTAAGTTCTCCAACGTACGTGGTCGTCAGCGCTCGGGTCGGTTATGGGAGTTGAGCATATCGTGCAAGGACCAGTTTCTGGATTAGCAGATTATCGCAAAGACAAGCATCATCGTACCAGAGCAAACTACAGCTTATGGTAATAACATAACAGAGGATTAAATAACCCCCTAAAGCTTTCGCACTGTCCAGGAGATAGCAACTCCAGTAGATCTATCGCACATTTCGCAAGACCATCACATCTCAGCACAAGGCCCACAGCTCAAATCAACACGAGGCCAGACAAAACAATATGCATGCAATTTAGTAAAATAGACAACTTGTATGCCGTTCCTACTTACCTTTAGTCGTGGGTAAGAGTGCCTCCTTAGCATTACACATAAACGTGTCCGTATTGACGACTTTTGAGGGATCTATATAAATGACGTGCCATGGTATAATTGGCCGTAATGCGGGCAGGTGACCTACTGCATATACGGGATCAAATGGTGTGTTTGGTGTTTGCGGTATTATTGGTGAGTACCTAGTCTGCAGGGTTAGTACCTGAACTTGATCCATCCAAGGAATGTCGACTGTGGCATTACAAATAGATGCCCGATGGTTCTTCCGTGAGGCCAAAGAGTCATATTAAGATATGAAAGAGTCTCACTTGGAAACATGTGCATCTGCTGTTAACAGCTTTGATAGCAATAACACTTCACCACAGAGTTTGGCTTCAGATATAAGCACCCTGTTGACGTATTGTGCTCTTCTGACCCTCTCCCACACGAACAACGCCAAAGCTCCAGCCTCCGTCATGCATCGTCTTCCGGATCGTTATCCAAGGAACAGAAGCGAATTGCAAAACGGGTCGCTGGGTTCGTGATTCCGAGCCCGCCGCCCTTGTGGGTGGAAACTGGTGAAGACGAGAGGCTCGCGTGGCTCGAGGCTTTAATTCAGCAGCTGCGCGATTCTAAAAACACGCGAATCGCCGGCATAATAGAATGCAACGAAACCCAAGGTTTTGCCATTTTGCGAGAGAAAATTAAATCTATGAGACGAAATAACAAGGGGAAAAGTAAGACTTCACTATTGCTATAACGACCAACTGCTGAAACAATTAATTAGGTTCCCAAGATAGCATTCCAGCGAGCGAACAATCTGCGAACGCAAACGAGGCCGGTCGGACTGGGCACGTCTTGCATAGCTTCTAGCTATAAGAAGGAGACATTAGACACGACGGCGGGAAATGGCACAAAGCAGATATTGTTTATTCCAGTACCTCCGGAAGTAATGGTGTCAAGTAGCATGATTACCTGATAAAATTCGCTTTGATTTTAGCTTTGCTAGCCGCACTCCCTTCAGATTTGCTGGACCCATTCAGGCGCTGGTTGGTTCGACAGTGCAACCAGAGTGTAAGGGATGTCTGTTAAACTGAGGGGAGGCTTCCTCGAGACTCCCATATACATGAGTTGACGGGCGAATCCTCTTTACATGCGGCTGAGCAGTCATTTCTATGACGCATCAATGCATTAACGTCTAATAACTCATCCATCTATTAATCTGGTCAATTTAACAATCTAAGATTCCAACAATTCAATCTAATAATCTATAATCTAACAACCCCAGAGCTTATATCTTAATAATGCAACAATCCAGCAATCACGCCACCAGGCGTATTATTAAATCCCTCAAACACTCTCATTGGTGCGAGCCTGTCTGCTTGATGCCTCGTGTCCGGGTTTTCATTACTCCTCGCGAATGGCGTGGCGTGTCTCCCCAACTTTGCTACCCTGTGAACAGGCATTTGGGCCTAAAGAACCACCTTCGCCTCTTACCAAGCAGCGACGCATCGAGAGTCAAGGTCCAAAGACAAAGGTTATTTAACGTTTCTATACTCTATAAAATCCTTCTATAACCCGTTAGGCGACCTCTGGCTAGCCAAACGAAACGTTCTAGAGCGACTTTTGAGACTTCTGCGACTCTGTGCCTGCTCTCTTCTACGAGGAACCCTCCGCCTTGGAATCCTCAGACTATCCTTCCCCAAAGTTCCTATTCCATCTAAATTTCCATGGTTCGTTATACCTGTTCTAACCTGATACCCATCTGACTCGTCCACAGCCGCTCGACATTCGCCCACTCCCTGACGGCGTCGACTTTTCGAACGCCAAGACAAGTCCATCTTTCGTTGAAGGAAAGGGTCAGAAAGTATATTGGCGGAATTGCATTGTCAAGGTATACAAAAGAGGCGAGCATGACCCAATGGAAGAGCATGGCAGATGCGATGGGTGGGTAGTAATAATGCCTGGAAACCTCGAAGTCACCTTTGGTGGACAAGGCGGAAGCATTAAAGAGGAGTGGTGATAATGATATCTAGGAAAGGCCAAGGGGCCAGTGTTACTCGTAAAGCTTTTCTCTTGCTCAATGTCTTCCTTCTCGGTCAGTGTCAGATTCAGGACAGCTCCATCCTCGTAGGACAAAATCTGGGCCAGGGATGACTCTGAGGACATTGGGCAGGATGAGATACCGATGCTCGTCTGTGCTTAACTGGAATACGGGACGCGTAAACTAAGGCGTAGTCTATAAACTGAGCCTGAGGTGCCATGGCTAGTAGCTCCTCTACTTATCTCCTCTGTAGACTCTTCCTGCTCCTCGTCCTTAAGCCTAGATCCGGCGCTACTTGATTATTAACAGGGATATAGTCTACTTCGGCATATCACCGAGTCTCAATCATTATGTCCCGCTCGCGTGGCAGAATATCACCAGCAATATCAGTCTTGAGTAGCATGTAGTTGCTGACGCGTCTGATGCTCGGGCTACTCGGCCGAATTCCATTTGATCAACCACACTACCGAGTCCGACGGCCCTAACTACTCCGGGTCGGCCATGGTGTACGACTACAGTCATCCACCTCGAATGCCTCAGCCCGTATACCATTTCCTGCGCCTCCACCTACGTACGATTCTCAAATATTCAACCTTTGCTCTAGAGCTATAAGGAACAATCTACCACTTAACCTTGCTTGTGTTGCCGGCGATTGATCCATCTGGCAGTTCTTCATTCTGGGCTAAAGCTACTCTATAAGACCCAATCTTGCAGCTAGATTCTGACCTTCCTTATCGATGTACCCCTGGTGAGCCAGTCTAGTTCAATTATTGGCGCCGCTCTTCGGTCTGTTATCCCCTATGGCCATAGATATCTCTCTATGTCAATCTTGGAGTGTCTAGATATTACTCTTAAGATCTTCCGTACTGAAATCGTATCACGTGTTAGACTCTTCGTTTCTGGTACAATATGTGTAGGGATTTCCTCTGTAATAGATACCCAAGTTCCACCCCTAGCATCAAAAACCAGCAGCCAACCATATACCAAAAGAGCAGAATTCATTTTAACCCAATATAAAGTCAAACAGCTCTCCTCTCTGCGCCTCCCAGCAAGCTTTATAGACACGGCCTAGTCCTCTACGATAAGCAATACCCTTGACCCATTTCACCCACATAACAGTATAGTATTCATACCAACGACTTGATTTGGGCCTCTCGTGGTGTCAAGTCTCGGAGACGCTTGACCATTTTGTTTCCAAACAGAATCCCGCTGCAATTTCCACCAATTCAACAGCTTCATCAGGGTCTTGCAATGCCAGACCTGATATGTCGAGCCCGTCATGGGGTTGCAAGATTCCAGCCCAGCTCCCGTCATGGTTGCGATGGGAGAGTAGTGGACGTTCTTTCGTCGCCATCCAAGGCTCTCGATCACAGAAAAGCCAGGCCCGCTGACTTGTAGTTGATATGTACGGCGATAACACAGCAGGCACCACTTCCTGTAGCTGCATAAGTGGGATGGGGTACCAAAACTCAATAGAAGGGTACGCTTCGTGCTTGTAGAAGTGCGTAGGGCAAACAGAGCTTGTATGATATGAATCTGGCTCTGGACTCTCCGAAACTCTGTGTCTTGACCAGCACGTGTCATAGTTGAAGCATCCCGACTTCAACCTGTCTTTACAGTCAAAGATGCTGGCGCGGATTGGCGTGCCAGCCGAGTTTGGCGCCTCATGTAGTTTCCAAAACCGAGTTCGTATCGTGCCTCGAATGTTGCCCTCTTCCCACTGATGTCCCGTTTTGATGAAGTCACGCGGTTCATGACCGAAATGAATGGTGCCAGACCATCCAGCCTAGCTCCAACTGGGCAGCTCATTCGCCCTCGTTGAATCCCTGGCAACCCTGCGGGTTAATTGACTTCCAGGTTCCCATGACAGGACTAGATCAAAGAAGGCCGTTGGGAGACCAGATACAAAGCCACCACTCAGTTGGGTGCTCAACAGCAACGATATTCCCGCAAACCCATCAAGACAGTCTTCTGGATAGGTGAATTCTTTTTTGTTATAATCCTGCAAAATTAGGTTGAAAAGACTCAAGTCTGGAATGGATCTTTCCATGATAAAACTGCACGGGATGACCCTTGCCTGGGTTGAGTCGAGATCTGAAGGCAGCTGAACGTGTTCCCGCCAGACGGCAGACTTACACTCCCAACGCATAGAGTTCCCGTTGAAAACCAGCCTCCTTCTGGAAAAGAAGTACTCCTGGAATATCCATCCTCGGCTTTCCCAAATTGAACCATCATCTCCAGGCTCAAAGAAATTTGGCGGTGAAGTTGAAACAGGAGTTGTCACCAGCTTTGTTTTCTTGTCCAGACAGTGAACAGTCTGATGCAAACGCCTGGGCTCTGATATGCCCTGGAAGCCGCGTAACCCGCTGTTGGCATGTTCTCCGCCGGCAGCAAATAACGTGACGGAAGCGTTGGCGTAAATCATGGCCATCTTTGCCATCTCCAGCCCTTTGTGTGCGCTGTCATCCTGGACAATGCATAGAGTGTCCACGCAGAGGTATTGTTCTGATAATAGCTCGACTATACCCATGGCGTCCCTAATTGTTCTCGCGACAGGTTTGGTTAGTAGTGATCCCTCATTTTGCAGACGGATGAGGTCACTCTCGGTTGTGTTGAAAGTCGATTGACTACCCCATACATAACTCAGGGCGATATAGGAGCAGCCTTCCGTGGCTGAGACGAGGCACTGACGCTTGACGTCTACAAGCCATCCAGGCCTTATGGATGACATTGCTCTGTTGGGAAATGCCTTGCAAAGCCCGTCGTGGAGACCAGTGCATGCAGACTTCCACGAGCCTGCTAGATCTCGGTCAATCCAACGTGCATCAAGAAGTTGTCCTATGCTTCTTTCCTCTGCCGTTTTGGGTCTTTCCATGATATACAACGCCGAGATTGGCGGCCTATTAAGCGTGGCCTCGGAACGCATTGTTGGGGTGATAATAGTCGCCATATTTAACGGACATTTGTGTATATCCAAGCTCTGGATCTCATTAGCTAGGATATTTATTGTATCGGCGGACAGGCTGTGATCCAGGCGCAAGGCAGACATGACTAGGTCGTGATGTCGGCTGCATCTAGGTTGAGAACATAAAACGTCGACACCTGATCCGAGTATAGACCCGCCACGCTCGGGTGGCTCATATAGTACAGTTCGTATCGTCTCGCAAATGTTTCAGTTTATCTATAGGCGGAAAAATTCAGTCTAGACTCCAAGTAATAGATTCATCTTATTACATGGTGTTGACCTACAGGTTCCGTAACATTCTGTCTATTACTCTCCTGGCTAATAAAGGATGATTCCGGGATCCGGATTCCTTCTTGCCTGCAAGATGCCATCTGTCTCTGAACATAAATAGAAAACTCATCTATTTAGTTCGTCTCTGTTCAATCGGGTCTCGACAAAGAAGCTATTAACTATGTTAATCAAGAGTTGGCCCCAGCCTCTTTTCCTGTGAGGGGCTTTTGAGTCAAATCCACGATTCGGTTAAACTGCGGTTGGTGTCCCTCTGGCGACTAAGCTCAGGCCAAGCTCATCGCGTCCCAAGTAGCATCATCACAAATAAATCAACCATCTATATTAACTGCCTCTTAATGCAGCGTAATCGCTCTATATAGTACGCGCGTAGATCGGTCTTCCCTACATGTACTTTTATTCTTTGTTTCAATGCCTCGACTACGCCCGCCTCTTGAGCCCCCAGTGTCGAGGCCTCTAGTTGGAAACCACCGCATTGAGTTTCGCCACCCAGCGTATCCCGAGACTGAACAACCCTTGCTCAGTCTGGCTGCTTTTGAAGGCGAAGAGAAAGACGGGGTGGACTATGATGTCGCGTTTTGGGCTTGTGGAGTCGTTACAGACAACTCATGGCTCAGCGGCTGGCTTGCAATCAAAGAGAAAGGCAGCTTCAAGCGAATAAGCAAACCAGAGGAGGGTATCTTGCGCGATGAGGTTTACTATTACTTGATTGGAGAAACTCCACCAGCCTGTATGTTTCCTTAACTCCTTCATCTAATTGCCAAGCTTACACCCTGAACTCGGTAGATAAATATCCAGTTGTGCCAGGTTTTGATCACTGGCGCTTCCCGCACAACAACCTTCCAGGACTGTGGCAAGATGCCGTCATCCCTCCAGCTCATCCCAGTCCTGCTGTCTCTAGTGGTCGAGATATTGTCGCCTTTCGAGATGGCACATGCCGTATCTCCGGCCACGGGAGAGCCACTGAGGTGGCCCACTTGGTTCCTATTGCGGATGGACACTGGCTAAACCACAACAAGATGAAGAGGTATAACAGACCAATGGTGCGTGAGATATCCAGCTATACTAACTGCCATGTGCTAGATACTGTTGTGACCGGGCGGTCGATGACCAGGCCAACATGGTACTACTAAGGAGAGACCTGCACCATCTCTTTGACCAGCGTCGGTTTACCTTGATACCCAGGCGTAACCAAGAGAACCAGCCCCCAGATATTATCATTCATGTCCTCATGCCCCAGCGCTCGACCGAGCTTATTGAACTCTACCACAACCGCCAACTGCAACCACTGCTTGGAGTTTCGACAGAATTCCTTTTTGCTCGCTTCGCTTGGTCCATCTTTCATGACAACAACTTCACATTCCTCAAGGGCATGGCTAAATATGCGGTTCGTCTTTTAAACATCAGCACTGGTGAGACTGAAGTCTACCAATATTTTGAAAGAGAGGTCCGGGAGAGGTTGACAGTCTTTCCCTCCTACGCCCCAAGCCGTAGCAATAGCCCGCGCAAACAACAGCGACGCACTGATACGACGTTGGACGAAGGAGAGTCGATATGGGACCGGACTTTATCTAATGATTGTCTATCCGACGATTGTCCATCAGACGAATCCTGCGATGAGCCGCCTCGCGGGCGACGGCGAAAGCGACTTTGGGATTGGCATGAGGAAGACTCGCCACCAGGTCTCGTAAATTCGTTTGCATCAAAAAGGTCGGCTGTTGCATCGAGTAGCTCAGAAGTCTCGCCAGACACAGACTTGGCGTTAAGAGACGAACTCAAGCCAGATGCAAAAGTAGAGAAACCCGGTGCGTGGGGAAACAAAAGACCATTAAAGATGGCCAAGATGGATTAACAGCAGGAACCAGTAAATATACAAATGTTCCGTGTCGGCATCTTTATATGCCTTGGAGATTTATCAATAATTAGTTAGATTGATTATCATTCCTCTGACAACTTTGCAATAAGGCTATGGATATGGCAAATCCGTCCCTCCATAGCTAACAATAAGCGCCGAGACTCATGTGTCCACAAAGATTGCCATGAAAAAGTCTTTCGAGTCCAACGTCTGACAGCTATAAAGGATTCGGTGCCATTGTGTTTGGCGGCATGTCTACGGAAGACCAAAGACATCCTCGAACAACAAGACGTTCCCTCGCAGGATGATTGGCAAGTATCTTGAACGCATCGATCGCAGAGATACAGCCATCACAAAGACACAGTGACCCCATTATTCGTCGGCTAATGACTCTACTGCTAGCTGCCAGTTAGCACGACCTTTGTCAAACTTTCCAAGACCTCCAAGTTCCGTCAGGAGGCAGGTTTCCAGGCAGATACTGCTGCTTAATGTTTATTTTAAAGAACTCTAGATTAAAGATATATCACCCTTTGGTTAGTATATAAATAGTCAAAATAGCTATTAATATTACCATTGATAACTAGTCACCATGTCAACGCACCACCTCTGTGTAGCTGTTGCTGTTTCACAAGTCCGCAAGATGGTATCTAGAGTTTGGCCTCTAGTTCCAACGCAGGCATCTAGGCGTGTCTCTTTAGTTAGACCTTTGTATTTTAACAAATCATCGAGTAGTTGCTTCCTCACCTTGTATTCCTTTCTCGAGCTGATAGGTAGTCTCGAATTTATCATAACTTTTCTTTAATAGCTCGTAGTGGAAACACAACTACATCTTGGAGAACCGCGATAAGCTATCTGCCGGCGTCATCCGAGTTTATTAACTTAGCGAAGAATTAAACTGGCGGACCGCTTAAGTCTTGTACCGTGTTATATTTACTATCCCATTAATATCTCCTATTAATGCTATTCCTCCTAGTGTGGCTAGTCTATGCGTTTATGCTTAACCCTTATCCCTCCCTTGTGTCTTATTGTCCTATCCCTTTGACCCATCTTACACTTCGCCTAGGCATGCATCTCGAGTCTATCTTAGTATCGGGAAGCCTCCTTGACCTTGATTCAGTTCGCTGGTATATCCCATACTATATCTCGCGTCTATCTATTGCTTCTAGGTCGAATGCTGACCGAGCCATGGTCCTCCACAAGTCCACCTTAACCCGTCTGCGGTATATCCTTGCCGTACATCGCCTCATCGTCCCATCCTTGTTATCCCACTTGGACCGCTGTCTCTTCTAGGTGGAAACGACTCTATTCGGGATGGGATCCTTAACTTAGGCGAACTACAAGACACTGGGTGACAAAGCCACCTGGGATACTAACTTATATCCTTGACCACTTTGTAGCTTCAAGGCCACCTCGTCGCTCTATAATTAACTCGTCGTTTCACAACTATATCGTTCCTGGTATATGTTTACTTTTATTCTTATACCTAGCTTTCGCTCTTACTCCATTCCCTCAATTAGCTTATCGCCATAACGTTGTCGTTATTCATCTTGCTTTACCTCTTCCCTTACTATCTTAATCATTCTATTACTGCAGGACCACATCGTCTCTATTGTTCTTCTGTCTTCGGTATTTGTCTCTTCCTTAACTACTGCGCCTATCCCGTGTACCTAACTACATCCTCTGAGCAACCACTAAATCGTTATACCATCTTGTTGCCACGACCATAACGATCTACTAACTATTGCGGCTTTCAAATCAGGGAATAAAGCCACCTCAACTATTAACTACTATCATAAGTGGCTTTTATGGCAGCATGGAGGGATACATGGCTATATCAAGTCAGGGTCACACCACCGCACTAATAAAAGCCAATTAAGGTATCTGTTTAATTATGTCACAAATAATAACTTAAACACATTCCAGTCTAAAGGGCCTGTAGCAGAGAGTGGCACGAATCAACAACTTCCAGACAACGTATATCACAATTACTCTCTATTCGGGTCAATCTCTCCATTTTTACCACCCAGAAGACATCCCAATTCTCCTCCTTTGCCATGGCAGCAAACTTCCCCTGTGCCTCAGCCAACTTGCGAAGTGACTCCTGCACTTCGATTAGCTTATTGTAGTTCTCTTTAGCCTTCTTGATGTAGTCCAGAGTCATAAGACGACCCGGAATATGCATCTCCGTGTCGGCTGACTCTAGCCCTCGGCGGGTATCTTGGATGTTCGCTTAGAGGCCTACATCAACGCCAGCACTGGCCTCGTGAATCAGTTGTTCCCGGGAATGCTCTAAAGGACGTCTAATAAGGGCTCTAGCCAGTCTGGATTTATCTTCTCTGAAATCAGTCCTATGTGCCTTCTAGGATGGTAAGAAATTCGCTTCTCAGGTCTTTAATATAACCAAGTCCCAAATTATTAATATCTTTTACCAACTCTTCCTTGGCCTCAAGATTGGCCACTTCGAGGGTCGCTTTAGACTTAGCTGCCTCAGTTGTATGAATTCGGGTGGCTGTTTTATTGATGCGCCGCTGTAGCTCTGCTAATTCTAAGGCAACAAGTCTCAACTTTAGATCTTAAGGCTTCTTGAAAGCGACATGCCGATAGCCTTTTTGAAGCCACTTGAGAATAACGGCATGAAGAGGAGTAGAGTCTACGCGATCGATGGTTTCAACAAGTTCAAGGAGCTCCTTCTTCTCCGCAGCTAGGTCAAGCTGTGCAGGAGCATCACATGGCTCTTCTTGGATAGTGCGTCGAAGGCAGGTTAGAGCGTAAAAGCCACAGCTCCATGATTCCTCTTGCTTAGGACATGCCTGTTTTTGAGTTAATATGTGATGTGATGTTAGTACGCATCAATCGAAAGAGCCATACTGACTTTGATAAGTATTTTGACCCTGACGTTTAGGCCCATCTTCTCTGCCCAGGCTGGCAGCCGTTTATCCGCCTAGTCCAAGTTCTCGGGCGTTAAAAGGGAGTTATAGAGACACAACTCAAAGTCCATTCCCTTTATCGCTATAGCCCTAAATGCCCAGTGGCATGGATGGTGGACTATGAAACCAACAGGCTGGTTGCCTGGAGGTTCCCATAGAGTCTGCGGCACGAACTCTGCATTGCCCTAGGAATCGAACTAAATAGGGTTGAGTAGGCGCAGAGGGTGATTCTTGTCGCTATACTTGGCAGTAATTACCCTGCCGAGAAAGTCTATACTGTCTTCCATTATCCTTTTAATTGTCGAGGTGAGTAGTTAGACGACTTTGCCGGCTGTGAGGCTGCTGGGGATGGGCAGCTTGTTGGGGGCGTTGGACACTGCTCTAGATAGTTCTATTTGATCTGAGCCCCGATTCGTGCCTGAAGTTGAATCTTTTCCGGTACGAGGTGAGGCTGGACCGGCCAGAGGTGTGTTGACAGGAACAGTATTGAAGAAGCGTGAATTATCTCAGTCTCCATATTAGAATCCAATGCATTATCTAGTGGGGCAGCTTGTGAGATCTCCTAAGCTTGAGTGGCGGCATTAATCTCGGTGGTAGCGATAGTATTAGACTCTGTGGCCGCGGTGGCATTAGCCTCGGCCGCAGTGGTGATATCGGTTGATGTTTGGTTAATATGGGTGTTAGGTCTTACTGTCGCAACTATGGGACTCCCTTGCGCAATCTTCTTGAGAGCCTCTTGGACGATCTTCACAGTTAAGCGAGTCTTTGCTAGCTGGCTTGTTACACTTGGTATGTTTCTTAAGCCCGTTGTTAATATAGAATCCCTCCCTGTTCCTAAAGCGAAGGAAGGCTAAGGCGTTTCTGCTTGGCCTTAGTAGTAAGTAATTAAAGTTAAGGCGTAAAGCACTCTCTTAGACAGAGCTACCTATTAATAAAATTTCCCAACTATATATAGTTAGGGATGTATTTTAGTCCTATTGTATTTAAAGTTAAAGTGTATTAACCTTTGTATTTTATAATAACTATATTTACTTATATATTTCTATAATACCTTTTAATAAATAGGTTTACTTACTCTAGAAGCTAGATTTAAACCTTATTTTAAATAACTTAATAATATAGCCTCTAGCTTATCCCCCCTTATTTACCCTCCCTAACTTATTCTTAGTTCTAATAGCCTCCGCTAGCTCTACTAGCAAGATTATCTAATTCTTGTTTACCCTTAGCTTCTCTACCGCCTCGGCCTGCCGAGGATATTACTTATTAAGGAGCTCCTTTAGCTAATCCCGTTCCTTATGAGTAAATCTCTTTAGTTTTAGAAAGACTTTAAGATTAATAGAGGTAGTAAGAAAAGCTTTATAACCTAAGAGCGCCAAGTTAATATAAACCGCAGGCTCTTTAAGCTAATGCTATTAGATCTGCCTTTAAATATAGGGAGGGACAGAAGGGGATTTACTCGCTAATGGAAATAAGCTGGCTTTCACTGTATTTAGTTAACAGTCACGTCCTGGCTTCTCAGAAATCTATCTAAAGCCGCAGCTACCTCATCTGCGGTCTCATACACTTCCTTCCAGCAATTTATAATGGTGCTGCCAATATCTATACTGTCGAGGCAGGGAAATTGCTCCCTAGCATATCGTTCTTCCACCTCTTCATCTTGTAAGTCTGGGAATGGTCTTGCCCACGCTAGAATTTCGTAAATGGCTGATCCAAGTGCGAAGAGTTCCGTCTTTGCAACGGGCCGTTCATCAAGATCTCGTCCTCGGCAAGGCAGGGCGTAACGTGCTTCCTCGTATACTGTTGGGACAAACCCATCTCCTTCGACGGCTGAATCACCAAAGTCCCCAATCTTAACGCGAAGACCATTAAAGAGGAACAGGTTCCGGCAGCTCAGGTCGGCATGCCGCACCTTGCATGAATGGATGTAGCTGAGGCCGACGGTGGCGTCTAGGGCCATCTGGATACGGGAATGTTTGGGGGGTGCTTCGTGGTCCTCAATATATTGCCGAATATTGCCCAGAGGTGCTAGCTCGAGTCGAAGCGAGTAGACTGACGGATGGACTTGCACGAGACCATAGTAGCGTAGGATCCGAGGGTGCATGCCGAGGTGTTCATAGACATGATGCTCCTGGCGTACTGCGTCCTCGCAAGTATGGCACTTGGATGAGCGCAACTTTCCGTCGACCCATATCTCATACCCTTTGAGAACCGTCCAGCTGTCGTAGGTGGAAACGAAGCATGAGGCTCCTATGCCGATGATTGAGCCCTGTTGTGGAGGATCTTGAACGCCGACCGAGGGGGATATGAGCGTGGTATCGGGCCGCTGAGCGGCTATAAATATGCCCGAAAGTCGTTTTGTTCCGTGGCTGGTCATCACAATGTGCCTGGGGGAAGATTCTGCAAGACAGAAGGGATGATGCTCCAGAGCTCCATTCGGCTCACTTGGCCAAGCCACTGCTGAGAAAGAGGGGCGGGGCCGGCTGAGGGCGTACGTGCACCGCCGGAGGGCTCCCGGGTAAACGATATATGTTGCCATAGAAAGACCCTCAACTCAGGCCTCCTCAGCCCGAGCTCAGCACCAACTCAGCTTAGAGTGGCAAGAGCTCAGCTCTAGAAACGGAAATGGATTTTGGTGTGCTTGAGTTTCGTCTCCGAGTATGGTGGAATTCGTCTACAAGAACACCACTGCCTACAATGGCCCTAACCGTAACGGCTGGAGAAACTTGGTCGACCTTTACACCGCCGCCAAGATCGAGAAGCTCTGGGAAATCGAGAGATTTAGACAGTGTTTCGCGGAGACGGATGGGTATGCGCGAGGGCTGATGTCGAAACGGCTTGGATGACACGATTGTGGGCGATGTTGTTGAATTTGCAAGGGTACTAGCAAAGGGGGACTGGGTTTTCCAGATTGAGCCTTTTTTTTCCTTTTTCTTTTTTCTTTTCAGAGGGGCCACAAAGATTGAACACTTGAGGGCAGTTGTGAAGAGCGGATCTAGGGATCGGAGCGAATGTTGATAAGGACTCCACGGGTGGCTTCATACGTGGTTACCATTGGCCCTGTCTGTACATTGCGGTCGTTACTTATCATTGCGCAAATCTTTATCAAGGACTTGAGGTTGAAAGAAATCCCGCTCACATGCCAGGACCTCCTGCTCTACCCACAGTTGGACAGGTTAAAGCGTATAGAGGAGAACTCAATGTACTATGCTCTTATTCCGTATCTCATTACGTTTCAACATGTTCCTCACGCCAAACATCAATGTTTTCCCCCATACACAGGCTCTTTGAATGCTCGGTGTCCGAGTGCTGAAGACCGAGTGCGATATGTGCAGCAATAGGGTAATAGTCACTCAGACTTGGCGCAGCGCCTTCATGCTCAGATCAACGAGAAGGCAGTCTGCCAACTCGCTTCCAGCCTGAACTATGGCAAACCTTGCATCATCAAATACCCTTCAAAGGTTGTTAGGTTAGACGCCCGTACGGGACATGCCAACTACCACGCCCGCATCCGCCTCGATAATGGACCCCCGTCGTGGCTCATGCGAGTGCCGCTGAATACCTGATCCGCAGCGAGTATGCAACCCTGAGATTCCTCGAGACACCGCCAGTGTCTGGAAGGATCTCGCCGAGGCCTTTACCGAGTTGGAGAAGCATCCATTCACTAAAACAGCGTCTCTATGTGTTGAGTCGCCTGATGACCTACCATCGGCCTCTGCAGCTAGCAACAGGTTTGTCTGTCTTGACCCCTATGGGCCATTCGAGACTTGGGCAGCATACTATACCATCTGGGCCGAGCAGTGCCTGGAATTGATTGCGGACGGTCAGCTTATCCCCAGTTTCCTATTGAAGCCTGCTTGGTATATTGTTTTCTCCGAGACGATGCGACCCAGTTATCCGACTCTGATGATAAATTCTTCTGAAACATGTCGACGATAAGGGCGATCACCTGATGGTTAGTCAATACCTAAATATAACCGGCATTATCGACTGACAGATGGCACGTATCGTTCCGTGACGGGAGGTATTTGCGCTATCCCTTGTATCCGCTGATTTAAGCGATCTTTGCGATGTTAATGTCCTGCTTAGTATACAAGACGTTGCATTGAGCAATGCCTTGCGCGGGAAGGGGGCGAAGCTGGCAGCTCATACGAGAGATGAAGAAGGTGAGATGATTTCTCTGGGGCTTGGGGCTCGAGCCCAAGTGGGCCTACGCGTTACCATTGGTCTTCGGGTTTGAACAGGGTTGGCATGAACGGAAAGGGGTAGCATTGAAGCGATATGGGGGCGATGAACGCCTCAGGGCTCTCGTGGAGGAGTATTCTAGGAATAAACACTGATAACTGCTAATGACGTAGAAAGCTGCAGCAGTTCCACGGATGTTTCCAAGGGTGTCTAGGCTTCTATTAGGGAGCTCCCTGCTCCAGGCGGTACCGCGCGCTATTAGGTGTATACAACCAGCCTTGATTTAGACTCTTCTCTTCGTATGGAGCTGTTATGCAACACATTAAGCTTAACTCAGTAGTAGAAGGGCTTTAACTAGATAATATGCATCTCGAGCTTTATCTTGCCTTTGTCAACTTTAGCCAAGACAACACCTTGCCTTTGAATTGGAGATAAAAAGCCTGCCTTTTCCCTCCGTGTAAGCCGCTGAGGACTGGCATCACAAAACGGGGTGATGGCAAAAGTCTGCGTCGTTAGGGCCGGAAAGTTCGGTTAAACAGCAAAAGTTACATGCTTAATAAAAGGCTGAGTAAACTTAAAAGCCAATGACACGATGTTTCCCAATATTATGGGTTAATTGACCTGTGTGATAGTCCAAGTGGGCCCTTGTGCCTGAGTCCGAACAAGCGAATAAAATGATTCGTTATGGAGAATACTCGCACGGCAGTTGAGATGTAAGGCACATTATTTACCTGGTCGCACTCGTGGACACAGCCTCGAATGACGTAGCACTTCTGGCATAGAGTAGGAGCCTCAGATAAATGGTGTACAGAGCTGAGCCGGGGGAGTTTATTTCTGGACTTGAGTGAGCTATTTCCAATATACATAGTAAGCTTATTCTTTTGAAAACAGAACAGGCGTAATCAAGACCAACGTTGACAGCAGATAGGCGACCATTTGTCTCGTATATAAATTAATCGACAGCTCTATCGGAGGCGTCGGGGTAATTGCTAACAAGCCCTTTCCCACCGGCCGAATACACCAGGAACCAAACGACTGCGTTAGTCATTGCCGAATAAGGTAGGTGTCTAAGCAAGTAAGCACAAGGTGGGATATCATGTGTACAGTACAGCCAGGGGAAAGCTGCACCGACACATGCCATGGTGCCCATCACTACTAAATGCGTCGCTTCTTAAAACCTGTAAGCTTACAGAAGGATTTCTTTGCGGAGGCTTGGATAGTTAGGCAACAGGGAAAGGGCCCTGAACACTGCATGATCTCCTGGCGAAGGATGATGTGCTAGTTGCTAGAGTTGCACCAAAGGATCCGAGACGAAGACAGCTTACATGGAATAGCTCGAGCTGGAGAATGGTGGCAAATTAAAGTACAAGTCCTTAGAGCTCTGGGGTCATGGACGCGGCGTTGGTTGAAATGTATATAAAGCCTTTGTCTTTCCAGTAACTCAAGCTTTCATTATCCACAAGCCAGTCCACAAACCAGTCCACAAGCCAGTCCACAAGCAAAGTTCCCAACACTACTTGCAACGCATCATCATGAAGACACTCCAAATTGCGGCCTTGGCGTCCAGTGTGCTGGCCATGGTCGTGCCCAAAGATGTCACTCCCGCCTACATCGACCAGCTGAGCAAGCGCGTCGACCAGCCAGACAACCCTCGTCTTGGAGTCGACCAGTGCTTCAGGATCGAGAAGGTCAAGGAGGGCGAGGTATGATCAGTCCTTGCAGCTACCAAGTGAAGCATGCGCTGATAGAGTTGATATAGGAATATAAGGATTGCCCCCCCCAAGAAGGCTCTCCAGCAGGATGGCTCTTGCGGCACCTCCCCGAGCGAGGCCGACAACTTTGTAAGCCAAGAGAAGGGCCCTTCGAAGCTCAAGATGTGAACTGACAAACATAGTGTGAGAGATATTGTGAGAAGTCGCTCAAATGGGGATGGGGCAAGGAAGTGCCCTTTGACAACGCCCGTTGCGGTCCCGGAAAGTGCACCCTCGAAGATCGTATGCAAGCCGAGGTCTCCAAGACGGTCACCTGGGGGCTTCAGATTGGCCATGGCGCGTTCACCGCGGGAGCATCTTTCGCTTATAGCGAGTCCAAGATGACCGTCAGCGGTGTTGTCCGCGACAAGCCTTCCAACCTGGAGCAAGAATGCGGTTACTGGGCCTTTATCCCGCACACCATCACGTAAGTATAGACCCAGCACTTCAGAAAGCAAGCAGTCATTGATGTATGGACAGGTCTTGCGGCATCACCGCCAAGGGCGAACGCAAGGACAAGTCATTCTCTGGCAGCAAGTGCGAGAATGTCGTCGAGAAGGAGGAGTGCTTCACAACTGTCCTCGAGACTTCTCAGGGAAACCCATCCGGCTTTGCAGTCTTCGTCGCTACCGACTGCGCCGATCCAAACAAGAGGATGCCGTTTTGCAAGCAGGACAAGGTGTACATGAAGCAAGGGGTTTCCTACGACACCTGTGTCTATGACGAATACCACCAGGCTTGGGCGGATGGAGCTGATGAGTCCAAGGGCATTCTTGCCGGACTGGATATGCTATGCAACCAGGGCAAGTGGCCCCCTAGCAAGGTCAACCCCAAGTTGAAGGGTTGCCAGTCCGCTTAAGGATTATCCTCTTTAGATAGATGTTACGTGCCCCAACGTCCATACCTCACGTGACGGATTTAGCACAGGAAGTACTGGGTCCCGCAGTCTGCCTACTAAATTCAACAATCTACTATATATCTCTACTTTGGCACCTTTGTATCTTTGACTCTGTGATGTCTTGTACTTCATTGTATCCATCGGCCCAAGTACTGCTAACCTTGGTAGATCTTCACGTGACTTGCCACTTGGTCACAGCCCCCCAACGTGCCAGTTTCCACTAAACTCAACTCATCTAAACCCTCCACATGCTTTGATCTTTGCCTATCATGGGTGAGGGACAGCTTCTTCTAGCGCTCGGCGTTGTACCTGATAGCATCTGGGGCGACGAAAACGAAACCACAGTCTATGCCCAAGCCCTCGGACAAGGAAGGGCACTCATCTTCCGTTTCTACCTGAACCCTAGTAACCCACCCCAATCACTGCCAAGCCGGATAGTCAGTTGTTATCATGACATCCAAGTGTCGAGCGAGACATTCACCTTCCAAGATCGAGGCGCTATGCGAAGCGCCATCTGGTCTTCTATAGCTACGGTCTGGCCCAGTTGTATCACCAAGCCGGCAGTCCTTGAACCAGGCACTGTGGTTGATCTCACCTCGAATAAAACTGCAGAAATCACCTGGCTAGCGTATCGGGAACCTCTCTTTGATCAGTACCTTGATCTCCTTCGCAACATCCGGCCGAGCGACCTAGTACCCCAAGACCACTCTCCTCCCATCATCGACATCTCAGAGGTCGTTCTACTCGAGGCGATGGGCGGCAGAGGCTGCTGCAAGCGAGTGCAAGTCCATGCGGGCTCGGAGGAACCGTCAATATTCGTCTTCAAGGGCATCGACTTCCAAACTTACCTGCAGCTTCACGATGACGACGACGAGTTTGCTCATACCATGGTGGAGACCGGGCGGCGGTCGAGCAAATTGATTGCAGACATGCCGCCGCATCCCAATGTTCAATCACCCCCCAAGGTCCTTGTCTCCGTTCGCGGCTCGGATCATGACTCGGTACTTATGGGCCATCTATCAACCTTCTTCGCTAGAGGTGTTCTCGCCACTGTGATCGCAGCAGCAAACTCAAGCGGAACGCAGATTCCTCTACGGCAGAAAGCCAAATGGTGCCATCAAATGTCTCTAGCAATTGCGCACACGCACGGGGCCATGGATACCTTCCACATGGACATCAAACCTGGAAATTTCATTGTGGATGACCAAGAGAACCTGTTGCTCACCGACTGGGAGCAAAGCGGCGCACCAGCAACCACGCTCGCTCCAGAGGCGGACGGGACCTGGGATGTGAACGAGCAAGCTGCGAATGGGGGACGGCGGGCTACCAAGCTGGTCTACACCAAATACACTGGCCCAGAACGCCGGAACATGCCGGAAGGTGGCGGACAGGAGAGCTTCAATGTCTGGAATGTCTTTCCGGAATGGCAAGCAAGCTGTCCTAGAGCTACAGAGCTGGCCGAGGTGTTTGCGTTGGGTAGGGCTATGTGGATGCTCCTGACCCAGAACGCCGATGACTTTGACGAGGTTAAACACCCTGACGATGTCCGGATCACATGGGACAACGGAAACAACCTCCCTCCTCGTTGGATCGGAATGGTCGAGCAGTGTATGGAAAAAGATCCAAACGAACGTCCTTTGGTGGTGGATCTTGCAGAGTTCTGGAGGGCTGAAGAGTCACTCCTAGACAGTGGCCCCATATAGCTTTTACCACAGGCACAGTCACGTTGGCGCGACCGGATGTAAACTCCATCGTAGCAGGGCTTCGGACATCGGATCCTTCTACCTGGCACAAACCTAGAAGCTGATCCAAGTGCGTTTCCCGAAGTAAACTCCCGAGTTACTGCCTAAAGTCGTTGTAGTTCTGGCTCTCTGGTGGCCGGGTAGCTTTGTTGCTCGTAAATTCGTACGGCACAATACCTCCGGGGACAAAGCGCCAGGAAATCGAGCGGATGTGAGAGACATTGCCAAATTCGACCGGCATTTCAGTAGGTTCCATATGTAAATGCTTATGGAGGGGAATGAGCCCAAACACATTCTCAATGTCATGTTGAATGAAGATGCTCCCGATGGAAGAGGCAAGGTTATCAAGGGCGGAGGAGGAAGTAAAGGCCTTGGCGGCATATGTTCTGGGAGGCTATCATAGTGCTTGTAGGAATACGGTAGTACTGTTAAAGTCGCCATTTCTATTGAGTCGGGGGGAGCTGTGGGCGTAGGGAAGGTTCTGATATGCAGAGCGAGTCGTTTGCTTTGCGTGCCACCAACATTAACATATCATCTGGTGTGTTAGGTGCAGCCAGCCAGAAAGGTCAAGTCACTATTATAATCAGCTTGCGCATAAGTTAGCAAACGTAGTATGGTATACTAACCTGCCTGCACTTGCGTACATTACCATGTGTTTGAGTGCAGTCACAGGAAACACAAACGTATTATATCAAAATAACAGGGTATAAATACCTGGGATGAAACTCTTCAAGTCCTCGACCACCTGCATCTTGGCATGAACAAGGCCCTCAAGCCCCATTGAAAGCTTGGTATGCTATGCATATCCATCTTCCTCGTCGGCCGCAACGAACTGATGGCCTCAGAACTCGAGCCCCATTTGCTCAGTCCCAAGTTATCATCGACTCCAAGCACCTCACATCATTTTCGTTGGTACGGCGCCATCCCGTCCCAAGAATCATCGTCCATTTCAATTTTAACCTTATGTATCTATAGGAACCCTCAACACGTCTTCTGAAAGAAGTGTCACCATGGCTTGTCGTTGTGAGCGACGCATTACGAAGACCACATGGCAGAATTGCACTAGCACCCCAAAGCACGAGAAGGAAGTAGTTGTGCTCTCCGCCTGCAAACAAAGCAAGCACACAGGGTACAAGGATGTATACACTGGATCAGCCCTAATTAAGGCGCCAGGGCACATATGCCCCAAATGTTAAGTCGAGCAAGAGACGGCGATTCGGATAGTTTCTTTTCCCTTTCCACGGTTTGCGGACCAAGGGGTCTAAGAATATATCGGAGCGCATGAGTAAATCAGCAAATCTCTTACACGCTCGCTTTCAGGTTGAAATAGATATCTTTATTGAGATAGATATCTTCAATATGGGAAGACATGCTCAATTAATAGGGCACACTTTTGCGTTTCATTAACTGTTTGCTGCTTCCGGCTTCCCCGTGAATTAATCTTGTCCCTCGTTCTCATACTTGTGCTCCGCGAAGCCTATCTCCCTGGATAGTGGCCAAGCTTCTCAAACCAAATCTCGCTCAATAGCTCTGATGTCCTCGAGAACCTCATCTGCGGAGCTGTATTGTTGCCTCCAACATTTTTGAGTGATGGCAGCACAGGCGTGAGAATCCTCCGGGAAGATGCCTGTCGAAAACCGAGACTTTACCTCCTTATCCCACCCAGCCTCTCCGTAGATGATATCTGGGAAGACCTCATGTCCAGTCATTACAAAGTAGATGGTTGATCCAAGCGCAAAGAGGTCCGTCTTGAAACTGGCATCAAACTCATCCTCTCCGGGACAGAAATATCGACACGGCTCGCGACTCTAGCCGTCCAAGATAACCTCGCCTTCCTCGGAGAGGTAATGCCCTTGAAAGTCGGCCAGCTTGAGATGAAGATTCTTATCGACCAAGATATTCGTGGGCTGGATGTCGCAGTGAATTACCCTCTTCGTATGGACATGGCTGACTGCCTCCGTCATCTCTCGGCACCATGCTACCCTTTGCTGAAGCGAAGGGCCGAGATGATCCGAATCGGCCAGGTACTCGAGGATTGTCCCGTTTGTTGCACGCTCAAGGTATAAGCCAGCATCCGTGAATCCTTTGTGGGCGATGATCCGGGGGTGTTGGCCAACCATGGTGAGAATCTTGTGTTCAAGTTCGAGGCGAGTCATATCACCTCCCGGCTCCAGAGGATACTTGAGGATGGTCGAGTCATCAACCTCGCCGACGAAGGCGCTGGATCCGCAAGCAAGAACACGCTGTACGCCCGGCGGACAGTAGAAGTGATATTCGACTACCTCATAATCTGCTGTGGCGAGAGATTGCACTTTTGGGTCTTGGTCAGTCGCGCCGTGAGATTGCACGTAATCAGTACCATTCTCTGGCTGGCTCTCTGGCTGGCTCTCTGGTGCATGGCGCACCATCTCGGAGCTTTTCGACTTCGGGCAAAGAATAAAGTTGGAGAATCTTTCCTCGCCGCGATGTGTTCTTGGGCAAAACGCCGTCTAATTCTTGCCGTAGACAGGATAGACGATGAAGGAATCAGGAGAAGCAGCTAGAAGATGATATCTCTATCAGTGAAGCGGCCGGTGGTGACTCAGCACGTGACTGCCTACCGTGTTGCGCTAGCCTCAGCACGAGCCAATGCGCATAAAGGAAAAGGTGCTGAGATTGCATAGTTAATGCACGTGGTTGGTAGCTAACAGTATGACGGCTAACTGCCTCGCTAGTAATTGATTCGTAGAACACAGGGAACATAAAAAGAAAGTAGATCCAAGTACAAGCCCTCTAAACATGCCATCAAATATTACCCAAGTTGATCCCTTTTCTATCGCTGAAAACTCCAAACTTTTCCCAACCAAAGCTTTTCCAAACCCTTCCCTCGCTATAGGTACACACAATATACACGCTAGCCACGAACTGGGGTATCTCATGATGTACAAGTAGCGTCCCGATATGCGTCCATCCAACTCCTATACAACTATTAAATCCGGTTCGTGAGAGTGATTCCAGGCGAAGCTGGCCGATCGAGCTCCAGTCGATGCATGTGGGCATCCAGTGCACTGATCGACGTGGATGCACCAATCGAGGTGTGTCGCTTGTGCCGCGACGTCTTTTTGGTGACGCTCATCTTGCGGGGGCGTCCATTCTTCTCGGCCATGGGCGACTTCTCGTCCAACGTCACGCTGGAGGAGATAGATGAGGTAGTAGAGTGCGCGGAGGCAGTGCTCGCGTAGGAGGATGCTCGCGAGATGGACGAGTAGATGGACGATCGCGAGGACGAAGCCGTCTGGGGTCGATCCGCGTGGGGCCGTTCCGCAATGTCCGAAAGGATCTCCTGAGTGGTTCTCGGCTTGTTGTTCACCATTCCCAAGCACCGCTGCCACCAGTTCTTGTCGTGCTCGGGGTCGGAGAACTCGACCATGTCTGCGAGGGCCTCCTCAGCTCTCTCCGTCTTGTCCTCATCCAGCTTCAGCGCGCCGTGCTCCGAGGCCAGCTCCAGAAGCGCGGCAGCGTCACATGCGTCGCGTCGCTTGCTCGCATCATTCTCGTGAAGACCGCACGCGTCCATCTTGAAGATGACCATGTCTGCGAGCGACGTGTAGGGCAGCGTGCTCTCGCTGGTGACATCCCTCACGCGCTTCGCCGAGGCGGGGAGGTAAGGGCAGAGCCAGTCGGGGACGAGCTTCACCTCCATCTCCCAGCCGCTCGTGTGTCGATAAAAGACAGCCCCCGACCTCTCGATCAGGGGGGTGATGGGGTGGCCGACAATCTCCTTCCTCACCCGGCCGGGCGACGAGGACTTGCTGATGACAAGATCGATGCTCTACATCCCAGCTGGTCAGGTCATGTTCTTCCAGGATGGGGCATGGGTTCTTACTGCTGCGCGGTCATGTCGCGGCAAGTATTTGGTGACAGCCAGGTCTCCGACAATGGCGAGCCGCGTGTTCTCCAGGCCAGGGGTGTCGGCGATGAGGCGGACGATGTATAGAGCAGCCTGCTCGAGCTGGGCGAAGCTTAGTAGTGGCGCCATGACTGCACTGCTTGAAAGCTACTAACGACTTCGCCCGCTTTGCTTGGTTGCGTGTGGATGGTGTCGAAACAAACATGGCCGCAGACGCTCCCTATATACAGTTGCGTGCAGCAGTGACTAAAACCTGTCAGAAGCTGACGCGGGGTGCATAGGCCTTGCCGAGGGTACCTAAACGTGCCCAACCGGAGGGCTCTGGCACTCTTGGCAGGGGTTTGTGCCAATTAGACGGCCTGCGTACCTGGCTGTAATCTTAAATTCTCAGGGTCATCCCAGCCTCCCTCCCTTGAGTTGGGTCCCAATGAGCCCAATAAACCCAATAAACCCCACCACCATTGCTAAAATGCCATCCTATGACGTTTGCCCCTCGGAGATTGAGTGTTTGTTGACAGTTTTGTTAGTAAACCTGAAGACGAGGCCCTTGACTTCTTGTCCAAGCTCTTATTCATCTAAGTCAAGGGGCTTGAGTCGCATAATTCGGCACTGACCAGCTCCGTGTTTCTCAGCCGGGAAACCAGGAAGATCTCCATGGCTGGAATGAAAGGCTGGCGTCTGTGTGTTAGTTATTCGCCAGACAGTTAAGACCAATCTGCTGAGGATGTGGTGGTATTTGCAAGGGTGAGACCAGCCTAGAAGCCCAATTGTCTTTTTCCTCTCTTCTTTCTTTCTGCTCGAATGTTTTCGGGCTCTTGAGAAAAAATTGCCTATTCTTTTCAAGAAAACTCCTCATTCCTATTTTTAGAGCGAATCTCGTCTTTGGGGGCAGAATGGATGACTGACAATGTGTTATGAACGATCGAGCTACTGATGCACAACTGGTGGCGCTGATGGACACAACTTCGAGTATGCGTAGGTGTTAGAACTGGACTGTCTTTGCTCGACACTACATATAACACATTGGGTCGTAACTTAATGCTCGTGAAATGATAGACACGTACGGCGAATGAATTGTGGAAGCTGTTGAACACCCGTGATGTTATTGCATTTAACAGCCGTGGTATGCCAAAGCTATAGAGAATTATTCTAGATGCCATTAAAGTCGAGTATAAATCTCTCTAAACCTGAATTGCTATTTCGAAGTCTTCAGGATAGGTCTTTGGTTTAGGCGGGCGCGACTTTTATCCCCTGATTGTAGACTACTTGGAAAGGGTGTCGCCATTGTGTCTGACTTGTAATGGAACCTCTTACGCTGCTAACAAGAAAATTACATGAGCTCAGACAATCTTTGCAGTCTTGGCGTATCTTAAGATGGCTACTGCATGTTAAAGGAATATGAAACTGCAGTCTGCTCTCGCCTCTTCCTCAGAAGTAGAGAACCAATGTGATACCTCTAAACAGCCAAGAGAAGACAGGCTCCACTGTATAAAGTTCATTAACACGGCAAGTTGGCTAGGGTTCCTCGGTATCGCTCCCGCATTCTTTTATTAGCCTACATTCAGCCAAGGGCCTCAACACCTGCGTTGGAATAGACTCCGCAGTGTGTAGCTAGTTTGCTAAGCTAGTACAGCCATCTGCACCTGGAATTTCAAACTCCTTATCGCTCCTGAATCTTTAGAGGAATTAGGCAGATGCCTTTTGTAGCTGATGAAGGCGCAATGTACCAGTAGGTAGCTAACATAACTTCGCAACAAACTGGGAGCGGCACATGGTAGAGTGTGCCCAAGAACAAGAAATAAATGAGTGTTTCGCCTAACCACACTGCTACAACTCCAAAAGCGGTAAACGCGCAGATATACTTTCCAGGTTCGTACATGACTGTGTAAATTAGCCTCATTTGGTAAGGGTGGTTCCCAACGCTCTGTGGCGCGGTAAATAGACCTTTCACAGGCATTTTTGTCTTCGATGGCAAGTTCTGGAACATCCTTTACGAGCGTAACTGAGTCGCTGCGGCCAGAGACGCCATCACCAGAATAAGGCACGCAGCCTTGCGAATGGTCTGGCCTTGATTCTATTCGCCAGTTGCTTCGGGCAAATTTGCTGACAGATGTGCAAGATCCTGCCGAGAGACCTTGACAGGCAGGAGAATAGAGCACAGCTTCCCTGCTCTGCATAACCTTTCATACTGCAAGTGCAAGCTCATTATCGCTACAAGGTTGCCCCCGAGTTCATATCAACATGGAGGCGCTTGCTGCCGTCAGCCTTACCGGAAACATCTTGCAGTTTATCGAAGTCACAAGCCGACTGGTCTCTTATACTCATCAGGTGGTCTCTACGGGTTCAAAGACCGAATATGTGGAGTTGGAAACCATTGCTCAAGAACTACGGCGCTTAGCCGAGGCTGTCAGGTCGCAACAGCTCTCCAGTGGCAGCGAGGAAGTATCCGCCAAGGAGTATACCCTGGCACAAATCAGTGCCCAATGTATCGACATTACCGACGAGCTTCTTTCCGTCCTGGACTCTGTCAGACTAAAGGATGACAGCAGCAAGCTGAAGAGTTTCTATCAGGCTCTGAAAACCGAATGGAAGGCGGACGAGATCGAGGCTCTCCAAAAGAGAGTGGACAGAATTGGGCAAGCCTTGAATGGACATCTAATGGCCTCTCAACAACGTCAGATATCTCGCAAGCTGGACCAGCTGGCTGCGGCCAATCACCGGCTCGAGGCTGGCAGAACCGAGAACATCAAAGAGTTGAAAAACCAGCTGAGAGGCATTTTCAAGGATCTCAGAGACGAGTTGCTCCAAAACAAGTCCAGCTACTTACCATCATCCGCCATCTTTTTGAAAGTTGCCGAGAAGGGAGCCCAGTACTCGATGGAGCAGATAGTGCTGGAAAACCTTCAGTTCAACGCTATTGATGATCGGTATGAGGGCATACCATCCGCGCACCGCAGCACCTTTTCTTGGATATTCGATTCCCAGACTGAGGGTATCGTGCCCATGTCTTCATTCGTTCAATGGCTCACCTCGGCGGATGATTTGTTCTGGATATCGGGAAAGCCGGGCTCAGGAAAGTCGACCTTGATGAAATACCTCTGCACGCATAAGGAGACCAAGCAGAAGCTACGCGAATGGGCCCAAGACGACCGACTGGTGCTGGCAGACTTCTTCTTCTGGAATGCCGGGGAAAATCCCCTGCAGAGGTCGCAGCAGGGGCTGCTCAGGGCTCTGATCTATCAGATTCTCCGTCAATGTCCTGAGCTCATCCAACAGATTTACCCTGACATTGGTCACTCGCAATCACACGGCCGTTTCGAAAACGATGGAGTGGGGGCACTCCAGGTTCCACACGCGCCAAAGAGTGTGCTGGGCTTGGTCACTATCCTTCGGAGCGCCTGTGATCTGCTCACAGCTTCCAACGCGCGACTTTGCTTCTTCATCGACGGGCTAGACGAGTACGAAGGCAAGCCGAGCGACATCATCGAGCTGGTAGGCATCCTTAAGTCCCTGCCCAGCGTCAAGATCTGCGCGTCCAGCCGTCCATGGAACGAATTCGAAATCAGTTTCGGCCAAGCCGGTTCTCAAAAGCTACACATGCAAGAGCTCACCAAGAACGACACCCGCAACTACGTCCGTGACATCCTAGAAAATTACGAGAACTACCAGAGCTTAGAAGAAAAGAACGAAGAAGGGCCTGCTCTGATCTACGAAATCATCGAGGCAGCCCAGGGGGTCTTCCTCTGGGTCTTCCTCGTTGTCCGGTCGTTCCAGGAAGGGCTCACCAACGGAGACAGAATCGTCGACCTCCAGAGAAGGCTTCGGAGCTTTCCCAGTGATCTGAATGAATATTTCGAGAAGATCCTTCTCTCAGACGTAGATCCGTTTTACAGGCCGCAATCCGCCCGCATGTTTGCCGCAACTCAGAGGGCACAACAGCAGTTGCATCTCATAGCCTATTGGTTCATGGATCAAGAGGATCCAGAGTATGTTTTCGGTCTCAAGGTTGAGCCTCTGAGTCTACAGAAGACGAAACTACGTCTTAAACAGACGCATAAGAGGCTCGACGCTTGTTGCAAGGGCCTGTTGGAAGTTCGCTTTGTGTCCAAGCCAGACTACCTCGATGAGCTGCCATCAAGCATCGTCGTCAACCGGAAGGTGGACTTTCTTCACCGCACGGTCAAGGACTTCCTTGCCAGCCCCGAGACCCAGGCTTTCTTATCACGCTGGAGCCAGGAGCAGAACATGAACGCTGACATGAGGATCTGCAGCGCTCTCCTGGCTCAGATCAAGACAGCACCTCAAGAACACGAATACGTTAGGTTCCAAGGTGGAGTTCCCGATTTGATACATGCGTTCTTTCTACATGCCAGGGCTCTAAACGACAGTCCGGATTGTGAGGTCAACTCCCTAGCAAGGCTCTTGGACCAGCTCGATGCCACACTCCTTGACTTCTAACAGAAGGTCGGACATAATGTATACGTCAAGACGCTCGATGTAGTCCCGCCCCAAGAAGGCTTTGCGAAACGCTGTGGCTTGAGGAACAGTCAAGTCACGTTCCTCCATCTGTGTGTGCCATTTGGCATCAGCCGGTTTGTCGACAGCAAGCTTAACAGCAGCACACCGCCTACAGATGCAAAAACGATGGAGCTTTCGATCATGTTAAGGCTGGCCTTGAAATCCACTGAAAATGTCACGGTTCAATTGCTGCTGCGAAAGGGTGCTGATCCCAATGCTCGGTTCAAAGGAGGAACCAATTGGGTCTTTTTCCTCAACGTTGTCTTCATAGAACACCGGTATTCGGTCGATTACAAGCAGAACGAACCCGGTATTTATCAATGTGCTCAGCATCTTCTCGAACACGGGGCAGACCCCAATGCCACGTGCTACATTGGCTCGGAGATGCTTGGAGCACACAAGATACTACAACAGACGTTAGTGCCTGAGCATATGGCAATTATTTAATACTTCTTTACGGATCCATTGGGAGATTCTCAGACCACCCCTTGGAATAGTGTCTCCGAGGGTTCCCAAGGAGTTGCAAAGGTAAACAAGGAGAATGAAAAACAGAGGAGTGGTATAAGGCAATCCATTACGGCAAAGCTTGGGAAATTGGTACATCGGTCTGGGTAGCTTATTGAAAGAGTCTTACGGGAGCATCTGGAGCCCACCCGATGTGATGGAGGCAGGGCACTTGCAAGCCCACGTCAATGTGGGTTGTCATGTCGACCAAGAGCAATCCTAAGCTGAAACAAGTTGCTGACTGTCTAACTCTCCCGCTATTAGAAGGCTAGTGGCCAACTGAAATTTAGAAGCATGTACCTTGGGTAACTTGACTTCTGAAGCTGTCTAGGTGGGACTGAAGAGCATATACAAAATGTTAAACTCTACCTATTAAACTTCCTAAAATAGGAGCACCGCTATAGCAGCAACTATCACGGCATTTATAGTTGGTGCTCTAAAGATCGCACCCTCATTCATAACCTTTCACAGAGTCAACCGGTGACAGTGTCGAAGCGATCTCTGTTCTCGTAGTAGATCCTTCCGTCGCCGTAACAACAATCTCACTCGTGGCCCCGGATCCCCTAGATGGCGTGGCAGTTCGATCAGGCGCCCATAGAGTTGACGCAGCATCGAAAGCTTGATCGCCCTCACCCTCATCGCAGCTTGCGTAGCCACACCGGTACAGCGTCTCCTTGATGGGGCTAGTGAAGGAGCATTACAACAATGACTTTCGAAGTAAGGAACAAAAGGGTTTTATAGTATGGCAAGATTTCACATGTATCGCAAGAGCTACGTTGACTGACTGTGTCCATTGGGTGTAACATGATACCATTGCTATTGTCCTACACCTGGATCATCCAATTTGGGGCCTCCAACTAACCCTTTATCTATTCTAAGAAGCACCTAATTGCCACAGTCAAAAGTCGGCATTGCATCCTAAACCGAAAGTCCATACTTGCACTTAGAAAAGCTTGCCAATAATACCCTTCAGCTCCTTCACCTTCTCCTCCCCAATCTTCTCCTCCAACCATCCCTCCGCCTTCTCAACCAACATCTCCCACGTATCCTTCTCGGCCTTGAGTTTGTTCTTGAAAAACACGACCGCACACGCCGTCGCGAGGATGCTATCCCCCTCTGAATGTTCCGCCACACCAGCCGGTAGATCAAGTTTCAACACTGCTTCGGCGTTCACGCCCAGCACGCGCTCAAGATCGGCGTTCCAGAACCAGCTACCTGAGAATGTTTGCAGAGTGGTGAGAGCGTGAAGAGGGGCAACTCCATGTAGAGAGGTGGGTGCAGGAGGAGCAGGAACAGGAGAAGGGCCGTCAAAAAGGCAGAAGCCCTGATCCTCATCAGATTCGTCTGGCATTGGCATGGCTGCTGCCTCAGCCATCTCTCCTTTGTACTTCTGGAGCACAGCCTCGTCAACGGGGGCAGCATGAGGCATGAGCGCCGGAGCGTCGAAGATCGCCGGCTGGGGGGGAGATGCAGCGCTTCCAAAGAGATCGCTGGCATTGCCAGGTGCCGCTGCCCCTCGGGAATTGCCAAACAAGCCGCCGCTGCTATGTGCTCCCTGAGGCATGCCGAACAAGCTGCTTCCAGTGTTGCTAGACGGCTCTGGAGGGCTGCTTTTATCCTTCTTCCCGAAGAGTCCTCCAAAACCACTCCCTCGCCTTCCAAACAGACCACTCGATTGGACCGCACCATCCATGGCACGGGTGTCGCTGGAACTGGCGGCACTGCTGCCAAACAGTCCACCACCCGCTGCACTTCCAGTGTCCAAGCATCGCGTATCAGTTTTCCCACGGACATTTCCAAAGAGGCCCGAGAAAGCGGGAGCAGGAGGGGGGGCGGTCTGACCTGAAGACTGGCTTGAAAAGCCCCCAAAAAGTGATCTAGATCGGGAGGAGGGGGCCATCCTACACAGACTGACGGGAGCAGCGCTGAAGGATGCCATTGCGAAGCCAGGCGGGCCGGACCGGGCCTGGTAGCGATCAACTTGCTCTGTCTTACCCATGGAAATTTCCTGCAATTCTTTCTCCTTCTCTTGCCCATCCTTGTTCTCCTCAACGGCGACAAATGAACACCACTTGCCGCCGACCTGGTACGTGACGCCCAAGCGGACAGCCTCTCGCTCGACAAGATCCGAGAAGTGGCCTTGGTGCTTGTCTTTGAGGAGCTTACCGCTCGAGTCCTTGGCGCGGGTGAGCCATCCCCGACCTTCCTCGAGTTCCTTGACCTCCTTGCGCGCCGCCAGGCGGTGAATGACCGAGTCCTTTTCGGCGAGTGCGGTGATGGGGATCTCGAGCTCTAGGGGGCCGTGGCGAGATGTGCCCTTGAGGAGGACCGACTTGGGTCGCTGAGCAGGCGTGTCATCCGATAGGAGCACATAAACGGTAGTGCGGTTGAAGGGGAACAGTGGAGGGATGTCGGCGGGTGTCTGAAGGTATCGAGGCGCAGGAACAGCAGGGAGATGGTCGTACTTGGAGTCGACATCGGGCGCGTCAAGCATTTCGGTGTCGTCGCCGTCATCAGCGGTGGGGTCGAACAGTGAGATGGTCTTCTTTGGCGCATCTGCTTCTTTCGTCTTTTCACCAACCTCTTCGGTGTTGATGCTGAGGCCATCAAGGACCTTTTCGACCAGCTCAAACTCCTCATCGTCAGTCGGGGCGTCTGCCTTCTCATACTTGATCTCGAGAGAGTAGTCGGTGATGTGGGGAAACAGAGCACCCTTGAGCATGCGGACAACCTTCTTGTCCATCTTCTCATTGTTGCCAACCGTCTGGGAAAAGCCATTGCCGGCTCGGGCGACACCCTCGACCAAAGAAGTGCTGGCGCCGGATCCGATGCCCAGGGAGAAGATTCTCACTGCACCCTTGCTTTCAGCCACTTCCTTGTTTATGAGTCCAAACAGACGGCCCTGGTCCCAAATTTCGCCGTCGGTGAGCAGGAATACCTCGAGGTTCATGTCTTTGTAGCGCTGCAAGAAGGTGGCCTCGATGGGCTCGTACATGTTCGTGCCGCCAAAGTCAGCCGCGAAGGACTTGACATGGCGCACTGCCTCGTCAAGAGTTTCCTGGCTATACGTCTTGGAATGATTCCAGAGGAAACTGTAGCTAGTGCCGAAACTGCAAATATTGAACTTGACGCCAACAGGTAGAGATTTGAGAAAGATCTCAAGGGCAGCGATGAGATCGGGTATCGTCCCGCCCATGCTTCCGCTACGATCGCAAATGAAGACAATCTCAGGCTTGTCGGCAGGAAGCTTGAACTTGGGAACAAGCGTTGTCATGAGGGCGCGCTGGTTGGGAATGGTTGGGTGAGTCTCGAGCAGGGCGGATGGCTCCCCGATGTTTGTGGCGACGACTTGAACAACAAAGTCCTTTTCGAGGCCGGTAGCCCCCTGTTGAAGGGTGGCAGAAGCCCTGCGGAGGGATGGCTCGTCAGATGCGGTGGTGGAGGTGGTGCCGATGTTGACCGAGATGGGGTGGGATGGTGACTGGATAGATCTGATGGAGGAGCCGTCGGGCATCTCTGCATCGATGGTGAAGGAAATTCCTTCTTGGGAGACGTTGGAGCCCTGCCAAAGGCTCTCGGCCTGGCCATATCGAGGAACAATTTGCGTGGGAATGGTGAAGCGGACACCGTCGACTTCGGCATCATGCTTTAGCTCACCGAGATAAGTAATGTCGACCTGGATCTTTTCGCCGGCGGGGACATTCCCGATGGTAGTAGTGAAAACATCAGCGGCCTCGAGCGACTGTTCCAACAGGCCAGCAGTTTGTCCCTGGGCCTTGGCGGCGTCGTATACTTGCTTGGCCTTTTGGCGCTCCTTGACTACGCCCTTGATGACGCGAGAGCCGACGGTGCAGGTAAAGGCAACAACAGAAACCCCATCATAGAGGGGAAAGACATAGCGAAGCTCGTCGATGGCGTTGACTTTGTCAGGGTTGACAAAGGTCTGGGTGAGATTTGTGCGGGATGTAGTGGCGAGGATGTTGGTATGGGCCTTGACCTGGACCTGAGGGAGGTACTTGCGGGTGTTTTCAATGAAGATGAAGCATCCGCAGTAGGGCGCATCTACCCATTGACGATTGCCGAAGACCATGGTGGGTGGGCGATGATGGATGACGGGGTGTTGTGGTGGTGATGTTGGCAGACAGGAAGCTCGCAGTAGACAGCAACCAGAGATTTGGTCAATGACAAAATCACCAAACGAGGTATCAAAGATGGAAATTGATGAGAAGAAGTGATGATGACAATGGAGCGTCCGTCGTTGAGTCAGAACGGCTTTGGTAAGTTCGTTCCAGAGGTGCGGCTGAAGTAGGCGCAGCAATGACTTGTTAGTTGATGGGCGTCACAGGCTGATTTGAGGATGAAAGTAGTAAAGTGTGGAGGATGTCGGGGGAGACGAGAGATCTTATAGACAACAAATCGCCAGAGTGAATAAAGCCACGTGAGATTTTCGCTATGACTCAACAGTGAATTGTCGGAAAAAGCATCAAGGAATGTTTGGCTCATGTCGTGGTGAAGTTTGAGCTGGAAATGGCTGCCTTGCTTGCCTGCCTGAGAGATGGTTAACCCAATTCAGTTGCAGGGCTGAGTAAAACGTTGCATTTTAATTGGTTCACAATTCAATCTCTTCCCGTCTGCCCTGCTGCCTGCCTCGCCGACGCGTCTTTTGAAACGCAAACTTGCACCACAAAAGCCATCAAACCACCGCAAAAAGCTGACTTTATTGCGCAGTCAATGATGCTTTGCTTGCTCCCTGCATTTAAGCGCTTCTTAGTGTGAGGGAGCCTGCGCCTCATCACCAGCCACAAGCCGCCCTCAGATTGCAGCCTAGCAATGGCGTCTTGGCAGTGACACTTTAGATGACGAAGCAGGCCTTTGAAAGTCTGCCTTGGCTGGCATTCAGATGCAAGAGGGGTTCATCTGAGAGCTCCGTTCAATCCCGGCAACTTGGGACGCCATTCCTAATATCGCATGGTCCAAGTCTCGCTGCATTCCCCGACCAGGGCTCAATCTGTGTCCTTGGATTGACCTCTTCCTGTTGCAACACATGCGTGACAACAAAGAAGAATACGGTGTACGGGAGACTGTAGTACAAGCTCGTAGATAAGACGGATAGATCGAGGAACGTGGCCATCCAGGGAATAGGCAGCGATGCAGCCAAGCCACGTTGGGCGACTTCTGTCTTGGTCTGATACACCGGGTTGCCTGTGAGTGTCCGAAGCCGTGCAACACGTCGTGGAGGATGTTTGCGGCCCACCTTTCGGGAGAAGTTATCACCACGCTGTCAGCTCCCACAAATACAAGGGCCAGAGAGGAGTTCCGACAAGGAACACGGTGTTGTTACTGCTTTCTTCAAAGGAGGTTGAAGTCGGGTTTTCCGCCAGCATAGTGGAGGCAGGAGAGCTTTGCGAGGCGGATCAGTTGGCCGACGGGCGTGTCTAACACACAATGACCCTGGATTCAGAAGTTGCACAAGAGGCAGCCACGTCCAGAAAACCCTCGCTCCATACCAATGTCTTGATCAACTCTTCAGTCTCCCCACTTTTTCCCTCTCATGTCAACTCACAGAATGTCACTGTTCCCAAAAACAGGCACGGTGCTCTTCAACTCTGTGCTTCCATTGGTCGATCCTCCCGTCCCGAGCATCGGCGACCGGTGGGGCCCCGGACGGGAATCGCCCGGAGAGCTAAGGTTATTCGGACCGTGTTGCAGTACGGCGTTGGTAGCGAAGAAAGAAGACTCCGAGATTCCAGGACGTTGGAGGATGCAGGCAATGTGCGACCGTGCGGGCTCATGGCTGCTCAAATTGGGACACGGCCACATCTACTCGATGCGAGCTGAAGCCATGGATCCCATCTCCCAACATTGTCATGACATAACCAGTTCCTAGATGATACGCCTAGCTATCGGTTTCCTGGGAACTCCAAGTTTGTTGTATCCTTTCAAGTTCCATTTATAGGCTTGGTTTGCTGTTTTCCCAACCTCCTACCGTTCCATCAGCTAACTCGTCACTTACACTCAACTCCAACAATACCAAACAACTCCCCAAATACCCAACACGACTCATTCCATGTCTCCTACCGTTGACCCCGCCTCATCCACATGTGAGACCTTCGATTCCCCCGATCCATCCGCTGTCTCATCCACCACGCCCATCGCCCTCCAAGTCGTGACGTCAGCGTCCATCACCACTTGTATCTCTGACGCGCAGAACTCAACGAGACGTATATACTCACCAATCCTCCGTAGCATCTCATTCTTGACATAATATAAACTGCCGTGGTCTCTCAGGCTTCTGAAAAACTCATGTCCCTCACCCGCCGCGCCCTCACACGAACCGCCACTCTCAGCTTCACTTCAAAGACACGCAGCAACGTCTTTGCAGCTTCACCTCAGAGACACGGCGGCTTCCACACCTCCTGCGTTGCATTTGATAACCGCAAATCCACAATGTCTTCCGTTGACCAAACCGGCAGCACCCCAAGTTTCCAGAGCATCGGCATAACCAACACCAATATCCACAGGGCAGCCGGCGTCCAGCTGTCGCCGCACCAAGAGGTTCTCGTAGGCTCAGTATTAGATGTAGGCAACTTACCTTGACCCTCAACGTCTCTGACACCTACAACCCCAGCTCTTCGAGGGCCGTCCCTCCCTGCGCCATCTCTCCCTCTGGCACCCAGCCGCCACCTTCCACGACCCCATCTCCAACGCCGTGGGCTTCGACAAGTTCGCCGCGCAATGGTACGGCCTCCCTGCGCTGTTCTCCCCGATCGCCATTCAATCTCACGAGGTCACATCCTCCGGCAACCCCATCTCCCTCAAGCTCTCCAACAAGTACGTCCTCAAGGGCGTCAAGAGCGAGAAGATCATGGACTCTGTCGTCGATATCCACGTCGGCCAGGATGGCAAAATCGAGAGGGTCGAGGATAGGTGGAATGGCAAGCTGCCCCAGGGCGCCTTCGCGACTGTGAGCTCACCCCTTCTTCTGACTCACCTTCAACCCCCACCCACGCCTTTTTCCTTTTGTCCACATGACCACATACAACTTCAAATGGTCGTCCGTTTAAGCTGCGAGGTGCCATGTTCATCAGCCACCCGTGGTACTATATGCCGCCAGGGCCACCGACCCATGGTGGCCTGACACATCACGCCAGAGGCGCGTTACCATCTACCGAGTTTCTGAGCTGACATGCACGTGTTCGACCAGGCTTTCCAGAAGCTCAATGCCGTGACGGTCCCTGCGTTTGTCATGGTGCCCAAGACGCACGAGGAGGACGATAAGATGCGGGCCGACCGAGCCCGTGAGGCTCAAACGACGTCGTGAAGCTTGTCCAAACGGTGCCGTTTTAGGTCAATGGTGTTTCAATCCAGATCAGCTACAGTATCGCTGTTAGTATCGCAAATCAAGTTCTCGAGCACAAGACTGCGCGGACAATATTAATATGTATTGGAGATTGTAAACATTCAACACGCCATCCTTCCCATGGTTTTGATCCTGAAGCCCGTAGGCCGACCAATGTCCGCTGCGCCATAACAATTGAATCCAATCCGATTCCGTTCCCATCCTCTTTTGCGCCAGAAACTCCAGGGATATCATAATTCATGACACAAGCTCAAGTCTTGCGTTTCCGTTGCCTTGATACAGAAAATCACACAAAAACAAACAGTCTATGTCAGAATAGTCTAAGCCCAGACACCGGCGGGCGGTCCTTGGTCTCGCGACATGACGAGCATCTCGAAGCCTTCGACGCGATTTCGGAGCTGGTTGTTCTCGCGAGCGAGGCTCTTGTTCTTCTTCTCCAAGTGAGCGATGTACTCGGTTGCCTTGCTGAGGATGGTGGCCTTGTTGAGCTTGTGGGCGGGAGCGAGCCCGCCAAGATCCTCCTCGACGTCTTCGTCAATTCCCTCCGGGGGCTGCTGCTCTAATCGGTGGACCATAACGCGGAGCGCAGGGACCGAATCGCGGAGAGCGGCGATCTTGTCGTTGAGGTTGGTGCGGTAGCGCTTCTCAATCATGTTGTGCGCAGTCTTCTTGGGAGGCGAGCAGTGGCGGCGGGTCGCAGGTGGAGGGGAGGCAGACGAGCGGGAAGAGGAGGTGCCCGAGCCCGAAGACTTGCGCTTGCGTGAAGGATATCGGTTGCGCGCATCCTTGGACGCGACGCTGCTGATGGAGGACATCTGGGAGGGGTTTGAGGTCGCGGGAGGCATCATGTTGGACTGAAGATGATGAGGCTGAGGAGAGATGGAAGGCATGGGAGTCTGGAAGAGAGGCTGAGCATCAATGTCGTTCAGGCCAACTCGGCCAAAGGGGACAGCGTCGGGGATGGTGCCAGAGAGGTCGTGGGGGTTGATAGCGGGGCTAAGCTCCATGCTGTTTCGTTGGGGGATGGTCGAGAGATTGATGCCTTCAAAGGGCTCCTGCTTGGGGAGCGTGTCCAGGTCAGGGGAGAGGGTGGCCTTGTCGTCCCAGCTTACCCAGTCGCTCGAGACGGGAAGCTGATAGGGGTTTGCAAAGACGGGAGAGAGGGGCGAGTCGGGAGAATGGGCCGAGTCGCCGCTGAAGTCTGCGGGGTCGTAGAAGGATGCAGGAACACCAAGGTTCTGTGAGTTGGTGTTAGGACGTGTCAAGTAAGAGGCAAAGCAAAGCCTGTTTTGATATGTGTGTGTGTGTGTGTTTGGATGTGTGTGTGAATGATGAATGGTGTGCTTTGTGGTGTGTTCAAGTTAAGAGACCAGTGGAGAGACGGTTGGATATAAAGATGAGATGGATAGATGAGATAACTTCTCAGAGCTAGGCTCGCCAAATGCTCAAAGAGGAAGAGTGAGGTGAGGTGAGGGGGAGGAGGGGAACATATGTGCCATATAAACGAGCCAGACGGCAAGTTGACCAGGGGGTGTGGGCAATTACATAGGTCGTCCAGGATGGGTGGGAATGGATGTCTGGGGGAACTGGGCTGAGGTAGACAGGACAGGGCCATGTGAAAGAGGATGATGCAAAGAGGCAAGATACATAGGGGCAAGGCGATGGGTTTCGAGTTAATCTGGAGACAAGCATACCTGTTTGTGCTGAGGTTGGTCAAAGTAGTCAAATGATACGTCGGCCATTGCGTTGAGGATGAAGTCGGGGAGCGACTGCGTTGTGCTGTTGATTGATACTATGTATTTCTGGAGAGCGGGAGCTGGTGGCTGGCGATCTGAGAGTCCAGGGGTGTGTGGGTTATGGGAGGGGTGAGAATTGCTGTGAGAATTGTTCGATGAGAGGACGATTCTCTGATAGTATCTCGGGTCGAGGGAATGGTTAAAGCACGATGATAAGACGATGAGTCGACAAGATTTGGTATGCTGTCGTGTTGATGGTATATTGCTGTGAGCGGTCCTTGTAAGGAATAGAGTGTAAGGGCCGAGTTTGCAACGGTAGGTGATCAAGATATCAGACGGTGGGTGGTGCGTGGGTGGTCGATGGTGGGGAGAGTCTCGAGTGATGTATTCAATGAGTGCATGTCACCAACGGAGGGATGGGCAGACACTTGGATGGCGAGACGGGGCCAGCGATATATAGCTTGGGCCAACGGACAAGAGAGCTTGGAGGGGGGGACGCTGAAGGCCCAAAGCAGAGGCCGTGGAGGCCCTTGGCCCCAAGGATTGTCGCGGTGCGAGGGCACAGGAGGGGTGAGAGCGACAGCGCCCGACGAATCTGCTCCGCGTCATACGACCGGCCGGCCGAGGGGCGGGGGGTGCCGAGCTTGGCGACCAGCACAAGCTGCGAGCTACGCTGCGAGGGCTTTGGAGGCGCCATGCGTGGACATGGATTCGAGCGCGGCGACGGAGCCGACGGAGGGCGTGGCGGCCACTTGCTGTCGACCCTGGTCGTCGTGGGCAGCACGCAGCAGAGGTGTGGACATGGGCCATGGGAATCTCTCGACCAGAGCATGGGCAAATTGATCGAGGGGACTCGAGGCCAAGGGAATTCAGGGATTCCATGGGCCGTTTTTCTTCATTCCGTGTCGCTCGGGAGGCCGGGGTGCTTGCAGTCCGCCGGCCGTTGGATGGGGGTGAGCCTCAGTGTGCTGTCAGTGTGTCAGTGAGGTGGTAGAGGCTCTTGAGGCCTGAATCGACAGCGTGGGACGCCATTGCCATGTGTGTAGCGGACGTGGGCAAACAGACCGGGATGCTTGTGTGCTGTAATCTGTATGTCGCTGGATCTGTATGGAGAGGTGGGTAAAGCCGAATTGCCGTGGGCATTTGCGATGTTCGCCCTCGCTGTGGGTTGTTGGCGGTAATTTAGCCACACCGTGAGGACAAGGCTCATGAATGCGCCGTCGAGCAGCTACGGTTACACGACGTGACGGGCGTCGAGATTGTTGGCCCGAAGCCGAGTCTCCTGGCACAGCAGCTCTGGCAGGAAAGCAGGCTGGAGTTTTGGCAGCTTCAGCTTAGCGCGCTGAGTAGCTTGATGATCGACACTGCGGGCTTGAGAAGGTGTGGGCGCGCCGTTGGACAAGCAAGCTTGGTGTTGAATTCCGCTGTGCAGGGGGGAGCTTTTGGCTTCGGGTCATGCTGTTGGCTGAGCGCTGCTCTCGGTGGATGCGGCCTGCGCGGAAGCGATAGCCCTGTAATGCGGCGCCGTTTGAAGGCCGTTGAAGATTCTGCTGTTTGCGGAGGATGTTTGCTTCGAGGGTCTCGGCAGAAGAAACTCGGAGCAAAAAAGATGGGTTGGTGGTGTTGATGACGATGAAACCTGTGAGGAGCAACTGCCGATGTAGAATTCCTTTTGGCTCGGCACATGGCTTTGCAGCTCATGTGGCAGCCGCCGTCAAGTGCCAAACTCTGGATGAGCCCTTTCGTGATGGAGGGACATTTCCGCTGGGCTCGGGGTTCCAGAAGGTCCAGAACACCGAGAGCCGCCAAAAAGGACAACGTTAATAAACCTTGCACCTCTCCATTCGCCTGGAGAAGGCATGCAGGGGACAGGTTCACTTTTCTTCTCACCTATGTCCAACTTGGGAAATCCTCGAAACTTGGCCAATCATGCTCTTGAATGAATTCATCCTGTCTTCTGCTCCGGTGGCGGCCACCTGCCCTGAGACATGTTCAGCCTCTGAAAATCCCCTAACCCAGGCTGACCACCTTTAACCCAACCGAGTCTGACAGCAAACAAACGTCGCTTGAACCGGCATCAATGCAAGCGTCGAACCGGATTATCAGATCCAACAAACAGTCAGCGCCAACGCCCTTGTCTCAGGATGCCCTCACTTTCATCCCAAGCCTCGACTCCATCTCCCGCAAACAAAACAGCCTCAACCTGTCAGACTGAGCCCCCATCCGCACTCACCGAAGCGACCGCCCCTCGCCTATCGGTCCAGACCTGTCCCTACATCTAGACCCGGGAGGGGGGGTTACAGCGCATCCATCTGCCCCGTGTGCCTCGCACTGACCCCAAGGGTCTCCGTTCCCGCGTGTGCCTGTGCCTGTTGTCTCCATGATATCTCCATCTTATCCCACCCGGCAACGTTCCGCGCATGGCAAGTTTCTCCAATCTCTGCAACATCAAGATGGTCAGAATTGCCGCTAGAAGGCCAAGCGGCTTCGAAAGCGTCTAGGGCAGCCGTCCCAATCTGTCGCTTCGTGTTCTGCTAGACGCCGACAAGTTAAGGGTCCAATATCTCTGCATTCCTTGGGGTGCCATGAGACATGCAGATACTGGATCATGGGTATTCATCGAGATGCGGGCTCGAGGTCCAATAGGGATTTTGCCAATTGAGTTTGCCCAGCCTCCATGTGTCTGGTCGAGGCCCGTTTGCTTCAAGGATCCTTATGCTGTTGGTCTTGGCTTGAGGAGCGTTTGTAAATGTCTTCTACTACCCGGGGCCAAATAGCATAGCCAAAGTACCCATATCCATGAAGCAAAAGTTCAAAGCATTGTCTGCACAACATCCATGCCCACCTAGATTCAATGCCGTGCATGGAGGGGGACCTGCACCTGCACAACCCGAACCCAGGTCCAGCATGTCTGTGTCTGTTCTCAACTGCCATGAATCCATCCCGCAATGCCTGTATCCCAGCATCATCGGAAAGATACGCTTCTCATACAAACAAATCCATAGCATCTCGATTCAAACCCCGTCAATGCCATCATCCATGACGATAACAAGCAAAATATTCCAACGAGCACATGTCAAAGTCAGGATCTCCCTCCGGGGGGCCGGCGATTGACACTAGACGCGCCGGAGAATGCCCCGACCCCAGCAGTTAGACCGCGGGAACAAGCAAAAAAAGCACAGAAACATACCCGAAGATGCGCATCATCACGATCAATTGATGCCGCCCGTGCCTGAAATTCGCCGTGCACTGGGGTCTACGGCGCATGCTGTGGCAGTTTACTGGGGGGGGGGTTGAACGACTCGGTGTCAAAAGTGGCCTGATTCCCCCATAACATAACAGCCCATTCTAGGAGCACCAGCCAACCTGCCCACCCGCGCTGCAATAACGCGTGAGCGGAGGGGGCCGGAACGGAGAGGCCAGCAGGGGCCGCTATTAGTCCAGGTGTAGCACCACTCGCTTTCAGGCTGTAAAGGTACATGTTTAAGATCTCGAGAAATTATCGTCAAAATGTTCCGTATCTTTTTTTACCTCTCCGCGCACCGTCATCCGACCGTGCTGCCCTGGATGGGATGTTTGCGGCACGAGCATCGCCTCTCGATGGCCCTTCTCGGAGGCGGGTGTCCCGCGTCTAACCAACGTATCCAACGCATCGACAGCGGCATGGCACTATTCATGGCGTTTGGGAGGCTTCCATCCGAGCTTCCACTGTCCCGTACCTTAGCTAGCTCGGGCAGCTAAGGGATGCTACGTGCGTTTCCCCGGCCTAGCCTCGAGACTATGGCCTATGACGATAATTGACCTCGTTGCTCCGTAGTTGCGGTCTATTGCGGCGCCTGTTGCGGCATCTCTGCGGCCTCTTGCGGTGTCCTTTTGCACGTCCCTTCAAACCTGTGACGCTGCTGGATGTGCCTGGATGTGCCCATTGTCGGAAGGAATTAGGCGACCATGGGCCAACCCTGCTTTGAAACCGTGCCATGGCCATATTCCCGTTGATCGCGATGTTGATCTGGCGGTGATGTGTCCTTCCATGCCGGCTTCTCTGAGCCTCAGTCGTGTCTGCGTCCATGACCATGTTCATCGTCGTTTGAGCTGCTGGTTCCACCAATCTACACGGCTCCAGCAAGCCTGTGAATCAGCCCTGTCCTAACAGCAACTCGGCAATGATCACCCACCTCGGATCCGCCCAGACAGTCTCCAGCGAGAACCTCTCACCTAGCCAAGAGCCCCATCTGGCAATCTTGGCTAGCATCCGTCCGTCCCCATCTGTCCACTATCCGCGCAAGATCCACGATTTTACCGTCTCAATCTCGTCTATCTCATTCCGCTTTTGAGTCTCGTTGCTCACCTAGCAAAGCTCGTTGGTCCAAGCTGTGCCAGTGCCTGATTTAGCCGATTGACAGGCTCATATCTTCGCACACCCCCTTCCCCATATTTCATCCTCCAATCCCAAGCCCTTCTGGGCTTCGGGCCACAGCCGTTGAAGAAGCAAGCATCGCAGCTGAAAGAAGAAGGAAGAGGGCCCCAGCTGAAGAGACTTAACGCTCGGTAAGGCGCTGGCTGCCATGTGCGTTTTCCAACGTTCTGCAGCGGGCCGGGTCGGCTAACCTTTTCCACTCAATGCCTCTCCTTTGTTTAGCATCCGTTGTCCAAACTCTGTGATGCTGTAGAAATGCTTGATTGCGTTGTCAGATGCTTCTTGCTTTTTCTTCGGCATTCACGGGAAGCTTGATGCAATCGGAGAAGGGCGGGGATGAATTAGTTTACATGACTCGATACAGCATCGACTTCCACCTATCTCTCTGTCATGCGAATCCTCAAACCCGGCATTGATTCTACGTGTACATCTGTGGATTATCGCGCCTCTCTACTCCGAATCTTTCCTTCATTGTCGTCCCTCTCGCCTATAATCCTCGACCTATAATCGCATTCTTCGTTCGATGCGCGGCCAGGTCCGATATGCCTCTGTCCGTGCCTTGTTGTCGACGGCGGCATTATCTGCCATAGCATGTACTTCTTCGCCGCATTTCCATCCTGTCTCCATCATCCGTGCTGTCCCCCGCGCCTCATCCTGGTACGTGCGAGATGAGATCAACAGCCTCCATCTCTCCATCGTTCGAGTGGCAGCCGCCGTCGCTCTCTCATGATGTCACCTAAGATTATCGCCCGTGACCGCTGGCTGGTCGTTGAAGCTATTCAGGGTCGTCGACTTGCGATTGCGCCTGCTACCTTGTATCTAGATACACGGCACCCAATCGACATCTGCGCCTCTTCTCTACCTTGAGGGGGGTTCATCTTGCAGAGGGGCTTAGATCCAGGAAAGGAAGCTCAGAGACAGACGACGAGGCAAACTGATGAGCTCGGGCGGGTAGGAGGCAATCACTGCAGTGACCCGCTGTGTCCAAGATGAAGATGACAAGGAACAAAGAAAATCATTTCTGCCCCGAGTGTTTGCTTTGCTGCTACCCTGCATCAACAGTTGTCATTGTTGTTCTCTTTGTGGCGTATGCAACATCGCGATCCCATGTCGAGGCCTCCTTTTCCCTACATACCTACCTACAATCCTACCTCCAATCCTGCATACACGTATATCCTCCCCTTTCACTGCATCCAAAAACTCCACAAGTTCTAGATTCCTGCAAACTGCATCTCTTCCCCCTCTTGTTTGACGCCGCATGAGGCCTTCCCCTCAATCCTACCTTCCCTTGCTTGCCCAAACCCCGGACGAGATGTGACACCTCACAAGCGAGAAAAGATGACCTCTCACAAAACCCAAGCGTCAATCGGCGATGGCGTCCAGAGTCGCCCCAAGCAACTAGCCACAGGGGGTGTTCCAGAGGGCAAACATGCTGGCGAAGGCTGGCGAAGGTGGCCTAACGTTATCTCCTCGTCTGGCCCTCTGATCCCATCCTTTTCTGCGTATCCTCGTTCACTCCCTGCCCTGCTTTTTGCGAGCCTGCATCGAAATCTCTTTTCTCTCTGCCCATGTCGGCGTAAACTGTCCATTCGCGAATCCCAAGCCTCAATCGAGACGGATCCATCTTGTTGCATCTCGGCCCTCGGCTCTCACCTTTCTCGTTTGCCTCCATCTCCATTCTCGCGCACTAGTTTATCCAGATCGAGCACCTCCTGTTCCCACGTTTACCACGGCAAGCCTCTCGTCAGCCCCCGCAAGATATTGGCCAAGCATACAAGCCCAGTTCGCGTATAACGTGCAGCATCTAGCCTCTTTGCCGCATGCCAGCCTCACAAGTTTGCTATTTTCATTGTCCCCGTTTGCATCAACGGCTGTCACCTCCACACAACACCGCTCGCCGTCCCGCCACGCCCACTGATCTACATGTTAACTTTCCTAATCCTCTGCCCTGGAACCCTCAGCTCGCGGATCTATCCACTCTCCCAAGCTTGGAGAGCACTTCGCTGTTGTTGGACGGTCATTACTCGCCCCGGCCCTTAGCCGCCGCCAGTGAGACTTCCTTGTTATTGTGAAAGTGAACTTGAAAATTTGCAGGCCGATAGATCAGCAATTGACTAGTGACTCACAGATGAAGATGAGCAAGTGCTTACCTACGGGGACATGGCCGGTTAGCTATCAATTGTGAGATCGGCACGCCACTGACTATCACAAAGCGCTACGTTTGTCAGAACAAAGCAAGTTAGCCTTCGATGTTACTTGAATCAGCCCATGCCACTCCCTCAGCACACCGACGCCGAGCGTGACAGAACCGAAGTAATAAGTCTCACCAACAGAGTCAGGATGTGCCTTGGTACGTACGAGATATGGTAAACTTGTTGAATTTTGGCATGGTCTTGCCCTTTTTATAGTCCAAATTAGTGGTCATTGATCCATCCTTCTACATGTGAAGTCTGATGTGGTCTCCCCGTCGGTGCCATGTCTGATACCAGCCTTCGTTTTTAAGCTTTCCGTGCTTGGTTCCCCACATGTCTAGACAAAGTATTAAGCTTTCCCAAGACAAAGTCAAATTTTATGGGAAGCCATAGGGTATTTGGAGTAGGAGTCAACCAGTCAAGTAGGGGTACAAGTAACTGCTCCTGTGTCGTACGATCAACGGTTCGATGGTAAGCTATTGACGGCGACTAGTGTTATACTGCAAAGGCTAGATGGAGCCGGTCATTTCTTTAAAGGTCGGCCTCTCTGCATGTCCTTCCGGCATCGTCGGCATCGTGACTGTTATGCTTCCGGCATCAGTTCCGACTGTAATTCCGATACCTACCCTATTGGGAAGTTCGGGGCCGAAGAGTTCTTCAGTCCCCATGACCCTTGAATATAAACTGTAATTTTCCTATCTAAAGAAACTCCGGTTAAGCATATATTGAGTTTCGGAATTCAGGGGAATCTCGAAGGTGAATCACTCTAACGTCGAGATCAAGCCGTCTTCAGGGCCTTGTTAGAGCTTGTATGAGTTGCATTGAAGTTAACTCCACTGTCGTCGAAGTTGACAGAATCTGCTTGCTTGACTGTTGCATTCATGGTCAGCCATCCTTATCATGGAACCATATTCCACTACTAATTTCTCACGAACAATCTCACTCTGAACCTTTGCGCGCTCTAGGTTCTGAGCCCTGACGATTCCCGAAACTCCTTACGTTTTCCCCTACTACTACTACGTCTGCTTCATTCTTCGTGATTGCCATGTTTAGGCTTTTGTATCGTTGCGAAATACACACCAAAAATGCAGGGGAAGAATGAACTTGCTCGATTCGGTAAATGTCACTCGACGAGACTTGAACAATAGCCCGAAAGGCTGGGCTATGCTCCCTCTAGCCAAGCCGCTTTGGGTCATGTTTGTCCTCAAAGAGAGAAAGAATGTTGTTCTATTAGAGCACACGCTCTTAAATTTGAACAGATAGCCGGACACTCTTGCTTACAAAGCCATACACGGGTATTCTCGTCCAAGATCCATCTCCCACATATGACCCAATGCGATCACTTAGTTATTCTACTTCTATAGGCTATCGCTATCTCTTGTTCATGAAGACCAAGTTATCGTCTTGGACTAACCCATCCTGTTGCCTAGGATAGCTGGTGTAAGCCGAACATCTCGTATCATGCTCGTCTATGTCCGTGTTCAATTCAACATACTAAAGGCTGCTTTGAGACCAGTTGAACGTCAAAACAGGTTCTTATCAGAGCGATTCATGATGAACATAGATGTTGTTCTCAGTACACTATATGAACATTAAAACATCAAACTTCATCGAACTCCTCCTATAAATATCCCCCGAACCCCTCTCCAGCTCCCAGCTCTTCATCCAGCTCATCCGCTATCCTGTCTCCTCTTGTTGAGAATTTCCATCAAACTAACCAAACACCATCTTTGCCTCAATCGTATCCCATCTCCCATCTTTGACAACATCATGTCTCCATCTAACGACAACCAACAGACTCCCTCCACCTCCACCTCCACCCCGGCTCCCAACCAGGCCAACAACCCTTCCACTTCCACTTCCACTTCCACCACCACCACTACCACTACCAACACCAACACCACCAACGCCAACGCCAACAACACCCAAACCATCAGCACAACCTCATCCAACACCAACGAAAACACCACCTCTGCACCCCAGCGCCGTCGCCGCAACCGCCACCGCCACCGCAACCGCCAGCGCGCTCAAGCCAACGAGAATGACAACGATACCGTCGTCGTCCGTCGCCCTCGCATCCGCGACGAGCGCGGTGTCTGGGTCACCTACGAGGACGCTTCTTCCGGCGAAGAGTTTGAGGCTGTCTGCCCTTCCGAGAATGAAGAGGAGAAGCCTGAGATTGTCTACCCAAAATGGAATGAAGAGGAGGAGCCTGAGGTTGTCTCCCATTCTGAGCTCGACTAGCAGTTTGATGACCTGAAGGGTGACGATCTTGAAGTGCTGACCCTTGGGCAGCTTGCGCAGCGAATTCTCGACGAGCCTTTGGAGTACATTGCGGCGAAGCAGCGCCGTGAGCGTTAAGGAGATGATTGTTGGTGAGCTTACTTCAGCCCCCAACGGAGGAATTCCATGATCGAGTGTGTTAGTCGGAGCGTCGAGAAGTCTGCGGGCAGACAAAGAACGGCATATTGTAGAGCGAGAACATGTGAGGACCTGTGAGTAAGCAGTGGTAAGTCTCCTTTGTCAATGATTAGAGGGAACAGGATAGACGGCACAGGATAGACGGCACAGGGACATAGACTGAGAGTAACTGGGATTAGTTTGCTAACTTTGACTTGTGAATTGATGTTGATTTTACACTCTGGCATTGTCGGCGTCTGAAATTAGAGCTTCGTAGCTTTAGCCATGATCCACCGGCCACTTAGGCCATCTATCCTCCAAAGTGTGATGATATGCGTCTAAACATGACTTCCTGTAGCCCATCCATTCACAATTCATCTCAGAAACTAGTCTGGATGGTGCTTACTCAGCCCTTGAGTCCAGTTCCAGTTCGAGCTGGCGGAACGCTCCTTGCTTGTGTGCGCAAACGAACTATCAGTCGAGGGCACCGCCTAGTGAAACGCCTTTCCACCGTTGAGATCAGAGCGGTTGCTCTGCGGCGTATATGTGGTAGAGTTGTGCTCGTCAGACTCTAAGCTGCCTGACGTCGAAGAGATAATGCTGCGCTCTGCGTCTTTCTATTCAGCAGTTCGCTCCGTCCCTCCACGCCAAAGGCCGTAAAAGCCATCGCAGTTCTTCCACAACTTGATGGTTCCATCCTCTGATCCAGTGGCATAGAGCTTGCCGTCAGGGGCAAAAGCAATCGACCAGATAGGGCCGTGGTGTCCCTTGTGTGTATCGATTTCCACCTCGTCGTCGTAGCGAATCACCTTGGCCCACGTACCGGGTTCCTCACCGACAACCAGCTTGCGACCCTTGACATCAAGTGACACGCTAGCAATCGTGTAGCGAAGGGCAATGCGCTTCAGCTCATCCATAGCCTGAAGGCCGCCCCAGAAGTACACCGTCCTTCCAGCAGCAACGGCAAGCACCGGCTTTCCGCCGCCAATATCGTCGGGGGATGCATATTCGGGCGCCAATGAAACCATCTCGCAGGACTTGATGTCTCCATCAAGGACCTCATGCCGGATACAGGCACGGCTTGGCAGATCAAGCCATCGGATCGTCTTGTCGGAGGCGGTCACAACGATGTTCGGATCCTGAGTCCAGCAGATGAACTTGATAGAGCCAGTATGAACACCCTCGCCAATCTCAAAACCAGCCGACGCAGGGATCGTGGCAGGAGCTCCGGAATTCGGGGCAGCGAGCTCCGTCAGGTCAAAGACGCGAAGCTTCTTTTCCATACCACCCGTAGCGACAAGATCGGAGTTGTCAGGAGGGTACGCAACGGCACGGACAATGTGGTCATGCTGAAGAGTGTAGAGCAACTCGCCGGAATGAGTGTCCCAAATCTTCCTGCGACGGTGTAAGCCGGATGTGTGACCTGAATATGTGAAAGCTTACGCAGTAAAGTCTGCCGACGCTGTAGCAGCGTTCGAGGCATCAGGACTGAGTCTAGCCTGCCAAACAGCACCCTTATGACCGATAAAGGTGCCGATCCTGGACGAGTCAGAGGAGCCAGTGGACTCAAGGATCAAATATCATACCAATCGCCAGTGATGCCATCACGAAGCATCGGGTTGCCATCTGATGCCCAGTCAGTACGCGCGCTGCTAAAGAGACACAAACGGCGTACCTTTGCAAGCAGAGATCATGTAGTAGACCTCATCCTTTTCGAGAGTAGAGAAGGCGATGTGGGGAACGGGACGAGAGTGACCATGACAGGTCAGAGGAACATATTGCCGAGGTTCGGAGGCCATTGCGACAGGGTTGGATGTCGATAAATGGCGGTAGTGTCTTTTGTTGTTGAAGTTGACAAGGGAAGCCTAAGCCGGTTGCGGTAAGACGGACGATGCGCTGATGCGAGCGGGCAGCGGAAAAGACCAGATAGATCAGACCGGTCCAGTCGACAGCGTCGAAAGTTAAAAGAGAGTAGAGTTCGTAACGGTCGTTAGCTTCGTGAAGAGCGATCTGAATCGTGGCTCGTGGGAGAGGTTGTCGCGTGTCGTCGCAGAAGTGTGGAGCGTCTACACAGCAAGGACGGACGCCGGGAGAATAGAAGGAGGATCGTAGACGGTAGATATCGTGGCTGTTCCGGGGCGTATCGCAAGCAAAGAAGCGTGATCGTGCCCAAGATCGAGCCCCCGTGAGAGAAGAGGAGGAGGAGGAGAAGAAGAGGGGAGGGCGGTGATGAATTTGGCAAATCTTGGTGGACGACAGGGAACAGGCAGCGCGCATTTGAAGACAGGGTCACACTTGCCCAACTGGTACAGCGGGGTTGAGCGGTGCAGCCCTTCAGAGGCAGGCGCGACCGAAGTTGCACCGCCACAGGGCGGGGTATTGCCGGATTGGAGCACGCACCCTTACAGTACCCATTCACGCCATTTTAGTGCTGAAACGCAGCTGAAGATTGCTTATGCACTGTGCTTCGGGCGACAGGTGGAGGTGGCTTATCAGTGACGCACTGTGGCTTCGAGCTGCTCCCACAACCACTCACACTCACAGGGGAGGAGAACGAGGGGCGGCTCGGCCTAGCTCCGACTCCGATCTATCAGCTTCCACCACGGACCATCCATGATCCATGACGTTACAATTTGTCAAGGCCTTTGACGATTTCTGAGGCTCCAACAGCGCCTGCATTGTTTGATCATCTCTGTTGTTCAAAGAGATAGCAGGCCTTTCCTTTTCCCTCTGTCCTTACCATAGGCCTCCCAGACCTCTCCCCTCCACAGCATTGAGTGGTGTCACACACTCCCCTCATAAACTTCCACGTGAAAATGGCCGACTTTAAGTTGTCGGCACAATTGGTCGGCCATGAATCCGATGTACGCGACCTTGATGATATGAAAATATGGCAGTATTAACAGAATCATTCAGGTCCGAGCCGTCAGCTTCCCCTCCCCCGACACCGTCTTAACCGCCTCCCGCGACTGCAGCGTTCGCATATGGCGTCGGACCCAAGCCTCTCCTCCGAACTTCGACGCCTCTCTCCTGAGCCGCGGCTCTGAATACATCAACTCGGTCGCTTTCTTCCCTCCCTCCAGCGACTGTCCCGATGGCTTCGTGGTGTCCGGCGGCAAAGACACCATCATCGAGGTCAAGTCGCCCAAGGCAGCCAGCTCCGATAATGCCGAGCGTCTTCTTGTCGGGCACGCTCACAACGTCTGTACTCTCGACGTCTCTCCCAACGGCACATATCTTGTTTCTGGCGGCTGGGATGGACAGGCGCGTGTGTGGAGTTCCCAGAAATGGGAGACGGAGCTCCTACTAAGCGGTCACGAAAACATGGCGGTCTGGAGTGTCGTTGCGCTTGATGACCACACCGTGGTGACGGGTTGCGCCGACAAGAACATCCGCATCTTCGATCTACGACAATCTACTGCCGGGGAGGTGTCGCCAAAGTCAACTATCCATACGCCCGATGTTGTCCGCGCGCTCTGCCGGGTTCCCCAAGGCCACCCTAGTGGCGCAGACATTGCGAGCGCAAGCAACGATGGCACCCTCCGCTTATGGAAGCTCAACGGACAGCAAGTCGCCGAGCTCCACGGACACGAAAGCTTTGTCTACAGCTTGACCAGCCTCCCATCAGGTGAGCTGGTCAGTGCCGGAGAGGACCGGACGGTCAGGATATGGAAGGGCAACGAGTGTGTGCAGACCATCACCCATCCCGCCATCTCTGTGTGGACGGTGGCAGCCAACCCCGAGACCGGCGATATCGTCACAGGTGCCAGCGATAGCATTGCTCGCGTCTTCACTCGAAGCGCCGACCGTACTGCCGACCAGCAGTTACTAAAGGAGTTTGAAGAGTCTGTCAAGTCGTCATCGATCCCCCAACAGCAGGTCGGAGGCATCAACAAGGAGAAACTCCCAGGCCCAGAGTTCCTAACCAACAAGTCCGGAACCAAGGAGGGGCAGGTCCAGATGATCAAGGAGGACAATGGCGCTGTCACTGCTCATCAATGGTCAATGACCCAGCAGCAATGGGTCAACGTCGGCACCGTTGTCGACGCCGTTGCCAGCACGGGCAAGAAGGTCGAGTTCAAAGGCAAAATGTACGACCACGTCTTTGATGTCGACATTGAGGACGGAAAGCCTCCGCTGAAGCTCCCCTACAACCTCTCCGAGAACCCCTATGAGCGGGCGACCAAGTTCCTCGGCGACAATGAGCTACCACTCACCTACCTAGACAATGTGGCCAACTTCATCACCGAAAACACCAAGGGCGCCACTCTAGGCCAGACTTCGCAGTCTGGCGGACCGGACCCTTATGGCACCGAGTCGCGATACCGACCAGGCGACGAGGCTCAGCCCAAGGTCCTCCCCCAAAGGGAGTATCTCAGCATCACTGCTGCCAAGTACGAAGGTACGTTACTTGCTCTCCTGGACACCCACTCCAGCAACTGACCTTGACAGCCATGTTCAACAAAATCCTCACCATCAACAAAAACATGGTCTCCTCCGGCCGCAAAGACGCAGCCCTCAACCCATCCGAGGAATCCATCCTTGCCGACCTCCGCTCCGCCCTCGAATCTTCCAAACCCATCCCCCAAATCGCTCTGCCCCTGATCGTCCGCATCCTCACCCAGTGGCCCTACTCGGACCGTCTCGCCGGCCTCGATCTCCTCCGCTGCGTCGCAAAATACCCCCTTGTCGCGCAATTCTCCGATACGAGTGTCGGCTCCCTTCTCGACCTCGCCATCACTACCTCGGTGCCTGATGGCGAGACTCCCAATGAGAACGCAGCCATGATGGGTCTGCGCACATTTGCAAACATGTTCTCATCTGCCAACGGTCGTTCGGTTATTAGCGCTCAATCCGACGAAGCCATTGCTTTCCTCGAGCGCATCGTCGGCGTGTCATCCGACCCCATCGGCCCCTTTAACCGCAACGTCCTCATCGCTGCCACCACAGCAGCAATCAACCTATCCGTTCTTGTCCATCGCGAGCGGCTCCTGACCCCAGACCAGCGTCGCCGTCTCGCCGTCCTCCTCGGCGCTATCCTCTCCCGCGACGGTCAAACAGATTCGGAAGTTCTGTACCGCGCACTCGTGGCACTCGGAACGCTGCTGTCTGCGTCCAAGACGGAGGCGGCAAGTCTCGGGGTGAAGGGGTGGATCCGAGGTGCCGCTGGACGATGTGCGGAGGATCGTGTCAAGGCTGTTGCCGCGGAGTGTGCCAAGCTGTCTCCTTGAATGTGAGAGGATGTGATAGTGATGAGGCTCTGACACGGCGGTTAGGATGCCAAGCCGGATGTTCTTGGTTCCACTTGAAGCGTGGGCGGAAATACGGAGTTAGAGAATGATGGGGGATGAGAGATAGATAGACAAGTAGAAGAAATACCAGAGAATACATTACGCATATCCTCATACCACTTGCCTCTAAAGTGACTCCCTTACCTCACATCTCTTTAATCAGCTCGTGATGCCAGGAATCGCGCCATCTTCTAGTCTTGATACATCATTTGACATCGGATTTCCAGACATTGGTAACATGGAGGATCACGCGACAAGACCAAGACCACACCTATCACCTGTAGAAACTCATTGAACTTCATAATCGTAGATTCATGTGTCCTACTTGACTCTCCCCCTGGCCTTCTCATCGCCCTTCTCCGCGAGATAAATCGGACATGGTCCAAAGGAGTGAAAGCAAAGAGAAATAGCTCCTCCAACACCAGAATCAGAACTTGCGACATCGTCTAACCCCCACCTGGGGGAAAGCATTATATATATAAAAGATGATCCCAGGATATCCGTCCCAGAACGCCGAACATCATGCCCAATATACATTTTTACTTGAAAGTTTCCCCATCAAACTCATGCGAGGACTGCCAACAGGCCAGCGCCCAGCAGAGGCAGCCAGCCCGCCCAGCTCATTTGCCGCAGGGCCTGGGCGCCGGATTCGCTGACCAGCTTGTCTGAGCCGGACACTTTTGTGGTGATGGTGTAGAGATCTGCGAAGCCAATGTCGGTCGAGTTGAAGCAGTTGGTGTCATTGACCTCGGCGAGTTTCTTGTCTCTGGGCTCGGCGAAGATGATGTCGACGCACTGGGCAATGTTAGTCTGGTGATGCTCTGGACAGGAAGCAATCAAGGTACGCACCGAATACAGAGCGGCGCCGTGGATGGCAAGCTCCACAACCTGGATGGTCGCTTTGTCGCCGGCCTTTACTGTGATGTTCTTGGGCAGAGGCACCTGGGGGAGGCAGATGGTTCCGGGGAACGGGTTGTTCGTTGGGCCGAGGATCTGGAAGCCGGGAACCATGGGATGGGTCATGTTGGCGGGGCCGCCGTCCGGGCCATCATCGCCGAATCCCATGTTGATGTAGGCAAAAGCAGTCTCGTGGCCGCGGAACCAGCCGGGCTGGAAAGCGATGGCACCTCCGGTCGTGGGCCAGTATGTGCGGTTCGTTGTTACGTTCTGCCCGCCGCCTGTACGAGTCAATGGACTGAGCTGGGAGTGGTTTTTGAGGACAAGTACATACAGGGATACGTCCATTGCATGCCATAAGGAAAGGTGTCGTTGGTGATGAGGTTGTTTCCTCGCCATCCTGGGTAGGTGATAACACTATGTGCCGACACGACCGCCGCGAGGACGAGGGTGATGAAGGTTGACCGCATGTTGACTGTGTTCGCAGTCGATGGAGAGTCGAGCGTGCTGTTGAGTGAATTCGGAGTGGTTCGATTCGCGGTCTATTAAGGGGTGTGGTGGGTGTCGCTGCTCTCGAGTAACAGACAATTCGTGATGCTTGGTCGAAGAATTCAAGGCTCAGCCTCTTGAGTTCAAGAACATTTCACTCAAGCCGCAACTCTTTGAGACAGCTCTGTAGGAAGAAATGCAAAGCGCTAGAGATTCCGAGAGAGAGGAGAGGACTCGTCGTGGGCGGCCGCATGGGCGTGGGCAAGTCTTAAGGCTCTGGGGGCCATATCCAGCCGCCCAGCTTGCATGGCATCTGTGAATCGCGAGGATGCCCCGGTGTGATTCCCAGGCCGGCGCGGAGCGGCCCAGTCAGAGGCCGTCGACGAGGGCCGCGATGCATGCTGGAGGGTGCGACCCCTGCTGCAGGACCCGTTCAAAGCTCAAGCCGGACCAGTAGAAGACGGAGAGGAGGTGACTGGCGCACGTTTCGCGGGCCGTGCAGCGGTGTCTGGGCGTCTCTGGGCTCTGGTTGGAGCTTCGCGAGATGGATTTAAGCGCCGGCACTATGCCAGAGATGGGGGAGCTGGTCCGTGAGCAGCCAATGATCTCCCGCTAAAGAGGAGCAGCAAGGGTGGCACATCGGAAGTGGTCGTCGGGATGAGGGGGCGGC
>JABCKW010000100.1:0-10239 GCA_014824385.1 Fusarium cyanostomum | reverse complement strand
GTGCCTTGCAATCGTGCCTTGACCCATGTCCTGCTAGCGCCGCGCTAAATCCTCACCTAAAACAATCGTGCCTTGACCAAGAATCAATTATAATAGATGATAGGGGGTTGTTCTGGTGTGTAGTCGTTGGGGAGCAGGTGCTGCTCGTCGCCAGAGAGGGTTCTCATTTCGTACATGATGCTTGGTTAGAGGAGAGATAGGGAACGGATTACGCTTGGTAGCAGAGACGACGTGACATTTCAGTCTGCTTGACAGAGGCTTGGCTTTAAATGTTTGTTTGTGGATCTATCAAAGTGCATTTCGGGTTGGGGAGAGGAGACCTCAGCCGCCTTGGCAGAATGGGGGCGGTAACACAAGTGATAGGGAGGGGTGACAGCGGTTAACGCAGCCTTGCGTTACAGTGTCGGGACTAAGGGATAAATGTTAAGCGTGTAATAACTATCTTAATAAGGCTTCAGAATAAATCTACATTTATGGACATACCAAGAGGTAGGGACCTAATGCTAAAGGCATGGGAACATTGGGTTTATGTTGCCGTACGACAACTTGCACGAACTGCTGAAAAGACACGCGGCATCTAATCCGCAGTAGAGTGTCACAACGCTAAAATCTGACAGGGCGCACTCAGCCACAGAGCCGCAGGTGGAGCGAACTGACAGGGAATAGGCTGTGTCTGGTCAACCAGGCTGTGTCTGGTCAACCAGGCTGTGGCAACTTCATCTGTGCCCAGCTGATTCCGAGTCTACAACGCTCTTCCACCTGGCGGAAAATCCGAGTCAGACCGAATATGTGGTTCCAAGACATGATAATGAGGACTGGCAACAGTCTTGCACGATCGGAGTATTGCATCGGCGCCGTGGGCCAGAGACCCTTGTCATTGTGAGTTGCCCCCCCCCCCCTGTAAGTCACATCAGCTCGACCAAGGCAACATGCAGTTCGGGCGGCAAAGTGTATAACTATTTTCGTGTTGCTGCAGTTTGGGCGTCAAGCAGCTACAGCCAACAGCTGAACTCGGCTATGGCCAACAGCTGAAATGCAGCAGCAATACCACCAACTGCCAATCAACTTGCGAGCTGGCGTGCCTTGAACTTTTGCAGTTCCCAGTTCACATCTGCCAAGAACTCGCGACTATTCCGAGGCGTGATATAACCCTCGGGCACATGCTCTTGAGACCAATCACGCTGTGGACTATGAGGCTGTGGGCTATCAGGCTGTGGACCATCAGGCTGTAGACCATCACGCCGTAGACCATCACGCCGTAGACCATCACGCTGTGGACAAGTGTCATGATCAACCTGGCAGTCCTCCAAGCGCCTGCGTTTACACCCTCTTTCAAGTTTCCACAGCGCCTCTACTTGTCCTAATTCTTGCTGTCCAGAGTCGTCCCTAGACAGACCCAGGTCGGAGCAGGGCCGCGATCTTTTGGATGGGTCGCCTGTCCTACCAATAACCGTCTCCATCTGCGTGCCCCTCGAGCTCGGAGTCACGGGGAGGTTGGTCCTCGTGCTGAAAGGAGTGCCTGTCCCGGATGTAGCTGCCCTGCTCGTGCTGGGCGAGGGGGCATCCAGATTGGGCCTCTCAGCCGCCATGTTCTCGATGCAGCACATCTCGTAATGGTGGCGGAGGGCCTTGCGGTCGATAGTGGCAGGCACCAATGCTTTCTGGCCGTTGAACCTGGCCAAGGCGTTGTATGGCACAAAGACACGGATGCGGAGTGTGCGGGGGTGGATAGAGAAGAGGCGTGCGTCAAAGAACTCGTGGAGATGCTTCATCAGGAGGATGCCATTCCTGGGGCTCCAAGTGCTTTGCCATGCTTCTTGAAGCCGACGCGGACTCTCCTCTACAGGCCTGTGGTCGTGACCGTGTTGCCCGCCGGCGGTAGGATAGAGATGGTAGTGCTGCTGAGGGACAATATGGCAGGCCTGGACGCCAGGGCCGATAGGTGGACCTGGGCACCACGGTTCTCCTTCGCCAGAGACGGCACAGCATGTTGCTCTGTTGAGGCACGACGACCTGAAATCATTCGTAACCCTCCTAGCCTCTTCAAGATCTATATTCATGCTAGCAGGCGCAAGCATGCTGTCGAATTCGTCATCGTTGTCCAGAGCGTCCTTGCTCGGCGATACAGAGCTGGATGCGGATCGTTTGGGGGGAGACTGGGAGCGGGCTTTTAGCTTTCGTCGAAGTGGCATAATGGTGAGTCTGGGATCTGACGGCGTCTTGTTGGGCGGTAGGTATCGAGGATCACGGCGTCGGACAGGGCTAGGGAGGTGTTGAGCACATGTAGCTGAGTGATTTAGTACAGGCCAAGATAGGATGATACAGGCCGAGACAGGATGGCCTGACCTTGTAGATGAGCATCTAGTAGCGAGCCTGGAGGTATACGGCAGTGCTCGTGGCGGACAAGATGGTACTTGAGAACATTCTGTTCCCTCGGACGGAGGGACGGGAGACTCGGAACAGGTTGATCCAGGTCCTGTTCCGTCACAAAGGACGGGCAGACGGCGGACTCGACAGGGTCGACCAGAGCAAAGGCTATATTGGCCCACGGGTCGTTGTCGTCACGGCTAATGCCGTCCGTTGGAAGCTCGAAGCAGAGTCGCAGCTCGTCGCACACTTGGCCAAACGTCACCAGGTCGCTCCCTACGGCTTGGTAGATGCCAGCAAAGGCACCTGGGTCCTCTTCTGGTCCTATAGTAAAGTGCACATTCCACCCGACGGCTCGCATCGAAGGCGTGACTGCAGCGCTCGACATGGCTGATGGATACTGTTGTTTATTGCTACAAAGTCATGTCGAAGCAGATGAGACTAATAGAGTGGACCCCACCTTTGACATGGCGTTGGCCTAGCAACGACAAAAGACCCATGTCGTCAACTATCGGGCAGAGATAATTTCGACATGTAAATAAGCAGACACAGGCGTGTCTACCAGTGCCCGTACACTACTTCAATCTCAGAGTCGTCCAAGTAAGCCTCTGGCATCACAGGTGTTGTCTTTAACTTTCTGGTCTGCGCTGGCTCCACGACTCTTTCTCCTACAGTCGACTCTCCGGATGTGAGTATGCTGGTCCTAGTATTCTCAACAATGCTGTGCAGGGTCAAACACCTTGTCCAAGTCCGACTACGGCAGCAGAAGTACTTGCCGTGCTTGCTTCATCACTCAGGCAACTTTCGCATCCGTTGCACACCCAGCCATTGCAGAGGTGACTCGCTGCTGCTCTTCATACCTCATACAATCCTGCTTCGACCTCTGTCTTGCTTCGGGGGAAATGGCACGCATCCTCATTTGTCCAATACCCGACGTTTGCGTCTTCACTGCTGCGTTTGGTTGTTTCAGAGTACATTCGCCGGCTGGTAATAGCTCAGGCCACAACTCTGGCAGTCTGCTGATGGGCTCAGGCCAATAATCAACTCGAGAGTTGGCCTCCCGGATCGATTCGGCCTCAAAGTCAGAAAGTATAAAGAGTCGTCTTCCCGATTCTAGCCGGTTTCATAGCTGCAGTATGTAGCAACCTCATCTTGGAAGGATTCAATCAATCTGAGCGTCACTTCGTGCCGCAAGTAGATGAAACTGGCATTAAGCCACAGGGAAGTCTGCTATAGGCTTTTGACTCTATATGCAGAGACAAGACGTCAAGAGCAAGCTGCTGCTTCCCGCGCCGAATCCTGCCGAGGGGGTGAAAGAGTAGTATAGGTCCACTGTCAAGCGAACATGATGTGGACCAGTAGGTTTAGTCTCGCCCCTTTTAAGTGTGCGGTCCGTACTAATAAAGCTGCCTGGGCATCAGTGAGTTCTAGTATCTTGTGGAGAAGGCTTAAGTATAACAAACCAGACTCGGGCAACTATTGCCTCGTGAATCAGTTGCCCGGCTTCAATAGATCCAGCAAGTAAAGCCTCGGATATGTTAATATGTAAGGCTTTGATAACCTCTAGAGCAATATCACCGAAGGGTGCGGTACAACAATGGGTTGGAATGAGTTGAAATCAGGCCTCGCGCTCTTGAGAAGGATGCATGTCTTTCTTTAATGTCTCTTCTGATTATCTACAAGTATTTCAGCCAACGGTTTAACCAGCATGAGATTTTTAACAGCAGAGCCCAGAATTCCAAGGTAGTCATTTAGGCTCCATTCGTCATCAATGTGTTCTGGGATATTTATAGCTGATAATATATTGTCTGAAATGGGTGGCGCCATAGTCGGATCACTTTCTATTTCACGCTTCATGTCCATGAGAGAACGGATTCCCTGTATACACGTCTTTTTCCGATCACTTACCAACTTGATCTCGTCTTTGGGTCTTTTTCTGTCCCTTTCTCGCGGTACTCGATTCTGCAGTGTACATTAGTTAGCACTGACTCGGGTCCATACTATATGCATAAACATATACCAAGTTCTTGAGGCCAACGTACTCGATATGCTTTCTGGTTCCTTGTGAGCGCTGTTGTAGAGCTAACCAGAGGCTTCCAGCTTCGTCGGAGCCAGAAGTGAGGTTGGGGACCTGGTGTCAATATTTAGAGGACCGTGACTTCAGGGGCACTCTATAACATAGTGAAGTGCACCGGCTTGCCAGTCTCACCCATCACTGAGGAGGTGCCACAAAAGTCGATGACTTTCCTGCAACCTTGCGGCGAGTCTGGGTGTTGCATAATGAGGTCGCCGGGAATAAACCCGGCTATGCAACACCAATGACTTGGGGTGTATCTATACAGAGATTAGATAGTGTACAAGTTTGATGTTGGCCACTGTTAGCCTCGTGGTTCCCTTCTTATCCGTGACATGGTGGTGGCAGTGATGCGCTTGCGCGATGGGTCGAACGGCGATGCAGTTACTAGGCTAGATAACAGAGTCGCATCAAGCGTCATCTTGTGAGTAATATCTAACTGCAGTGGCAGGGTAGTGTTCCGGACAATCATTTAATCATCTATCAAGTCTCCCCACGCTGTTTTGCCAATAATGCGAGATATCAGGCCTCCCCTTGCCCAGTTCCCGGCTTTTGACCATGAAATACGGTCCTATGTTACGTCCCCTATTAGTATCATGTACTATTATTAAGGCGGAGTCAAAGATAAAGCTTACACGTCGAGATAGGCATGGAGAGCCGGGTTAGTCAGTTCCTTGCGCATATCTGACAGAAACAGCTGTGCATCCTCATACTTCCACTGAACCCCCCTTCGTTAGGTCCGTGTCTCGCTATTGCACAGGGCGGAATAGAGACTTACCCCCAGCATTTCCGTAAGACCACGAATAGAAAACCCTTCGAGGCCCTGCAGCAGGAAATGGCGGTTCCAGGCACCCCACTGCTTGAGTATTTTATCTCTAGGCCAGGTTCCAATAGGAACCTTGATCCTGCGGCCCGTGACATGAATGAAGCCTGCTTTACTGATGGATTCGGCCATCTTGTCATCCCAGAAAAAGGGCTTGCCAGTCAGGTTGCCGATCTGATTGAAAACATCTACCCACTTGTATAGGGGCGAGTCGGACTTTAAAGTATCATCATCGGACTTGGCGGCACCCCAAAGCTCAACACTCTCTATCCAGCCGCCGGGCTGAACGTGGCTATCAAGGATTAGAACTATGCACCAAATCGGTGTAGAGATGGACAAACTTGAAGGCCTTCTCGAATAGCTTCGACCAGTCGGGGATACAGCCCATCATGGCGCGTATGTGAACGAAATCAAAGTGGTCGTTCGGGTAAGTCCACTCTAGATTTATATCATCAACTTCAAACCTGCAATTAGGAGGCACAAAGTTGGGTTGGATAGGTGAAAGATCAACACCAAGAACGTCTGCGGATGGGTGCAGATCGGCAAATTCACTGCGGCTGTTAGAGCCTCAACGCGAATGGCATGTTGAACACTCACATGGCCCAAATGCCAGTACCGCAACCCAAGTCTAAGACTCTCTAGGCCGATATTATAAGACGACTAGAAGCAATCTTAGGATCAAGACTCACTTGTGGATTGTCGCCGATAGGAGCCTCATAGAGCTGATCATCCAGAATGATTCTATAAACCTCATGCCTAGCCAAACATGTTAGCGAGTTAAGAGCAGTTACCAGGTTCAACTCACATGAGGTCTTCAGCTTCCTGTTGACGATCATCATTCGGAGCCCTGAGAGTTGTGAGTAACAAGGTCGTAACACCACAAAGAACCACGCAGTCTCAGTAGTTCTCACCAGTAAGACCCATCCTGATAAGAGTGATACCGTCGCCCATTCTCCCACTTATAACTTAAGATGGAAGATTTCAAGGTCTCTGTATCAGTGATTCTGGTCCTACAACAGTTGAGCAATCATCCGTTATGTGCATCTTGATTCTCGAGCTTCGGCTTACGACAGAGAGTAAGAAGAGTCAGAATCATCATCCTACAAACCGGTAACGCCATATGAGTAAGAATGAGCCACGAAACAATGGTGTGTTTGACCCTACAACTTCAATGACGCCACCCGCTGCCTGAGCCTCGGTTACCAAACCCAACGGGGCAGGAGATTGACGGCTCGGCGGGGACTGTGAGCTAGGTGAGTTGGACTGCCGTGACTTTGGAGAGGACATGGCTGCTTCTGCTGCTTCTTGTAGCCTGTAATGGGAGATTAACAAGGCAAGTAACCACAAATGTTATAGCTCGAGGAGTAGAATTGGGGGGAGGAAAAAGAAAGGAAAAGAGAAGATGGACGGCTTGATTGTCTTTTTGAAGCGGGACTCTACAGCAAGACCCCTGTCGAGGGCGTATTAAAAATGGACTGGGCTGTTGGTCGCGTTACATTATGTGGCAATGCCTGACAGGTTGGCGCTGATCGCGGTGTATAACAAATAGCCAGGGGTTAGATTGCTATTTTAGTTTGTTTCCGAAGCGTCACGCCACGCGAGGGATTTCTTGGTAAACTCCACTAGCATTGCCTACCATGGCGGCGTGGTAACTACTAAAAGTTCGGGTTTGATGTTTGATAGCAACTGTTGAAGCCAGTGGGGAACTGTTGGAAGACAGGTATGCGTATAAAAACACCCCTTGAGCGGCAATCCTCTAAATCAATCTAACTTGCCCATATCCAGCAGCAAACAGCTGTCTCCAAGCAGCGTTGATAACGACTGCGTTGTTCCCGAATATTCCGTTATCTTTAATGTTATTACTGTCTTCTTTTGCTATTGTAGCCGTCTACCACTCTTAGAAAGTAAAGTAGTTCATTCCAAGTTACTAACCACGAGCGTATGTTATATGTAAGGCCAGGCGAAAGACTTTTTCTAAGAGGTAATAGGACAAGAGTATATTAGTAACAAGGTCTGCCGTCAAGCTATAGCCTTAGAAACCACCCTATATAGCTTCTAGTATTCTCGCTAATAAAATCAGCCTATTAGTCACATCTACTCAAGGGTTAAATCTACGTAGTAGGATTAGAACGGCGTGCTAGCAAGAATTCCTGGCATAACAGGCCGGTAGTAGACCAAGTACGTTACGCACGTGCGCAGGGCCGGGTCCTAATAAAACTACCTTGACATGCTCTTTAAAGACCAGTATGACAGTTAAATTATTCGCGGCTTTTACTAACAGAATGGTCTATATGTTATACCCAGAAAGGCCTAGCTAACTAGGCTTTATGAGATTATGGGACGGCCTGTTCTATATTAAATTTCTGGCCCGGGAACTATACCTAAATGTTTCCCGCATTAGTTAATAAGATATAGTATTTGTTATTCGCTTATTATTAGTAGATAAGTTTACCTAATACTGGCTCTATTAGTAGGAACTATTATATAATGGTTTAGATGCCTTAATAGGTGTGGATAAGTAGTACCGGTTTTAAGAAACTACTTAAACATTTGCTAAAGGGGTTATTAAGGTGTAAAAAAAAGGCAATAACAAATAGAAAGAGGCTTTTCTAATCCTTTTAGGTTTAAGGGGTTTGTACTATTAATTAACCTAATTAACTAGATTAGAGCTAATAAAAGAACGGATAGAGAAGCCTATAATCTCGTTTAACTATAAGTTATGCTATAACAACGAAGTAAACATATTAGAAGAGGCCTAGGTTGCATCTAGCTACAGCGTTATAACTTTATCAACCTTAAGAAGAAACTAGACGTCCCTAAGGTCCTTAAAGCGGCAACACAAACCAAGCCCTAAGGCCAGCCACAAATTGCCCATAAATGTCTTATAGACGACTGATTGACCTTCTCTCTCTAGTGGCTCTTGGGCCCAGTTGCGATCGAGCTGTTGTAGACCCTTTCTGGCTCTATATCGAGTTAAATACGGCCCCACGAGCGAACCCGCTTCTGTGACAGACCGCAAGCGCCTTTCTCTTCTCAATCCGCTTATGCATAAGCACTAGAATCACTGAATTCTGGCTACTATGTGTATTCTGGAACTCCAGATCCAGCACTATGATTCCTTAGAGAGTTATAGACGCAGCAAACATGCCAGACCGTCTTTGCTGCAGCTCCTAATTAAGCACTACCGGGAGCAAGATTCTAATTTCTTCCTGCCGTGAACTACTATGGACCCTAACTGTAAACTGCTGTTCTGAGGGTTCTGTCACCTCGGACTTTCTTGTTTCCTGCGCAACGAGACGTTAAAGTCCCAATGTATTTATCCTCTTATTCCTAAATAGGCCGACGGAGACCAGAGGGTGGACAGGCAACAGGAGTAGGGTCGCAGGCGGTCCTGTAGATAGTGAGAACGCGGCCCCTTTCGGCATAAAGTCCAAAAACGACAACTAAATCTTTACGCCGTGCTCGGCAGGAAGGCGTCATGACAATATTAGGCAATATATATACAGGCGGGAGACACTTTTATAATAACCTAGATGTTTCTAGGGTAGAAGAGGATTTAATACGGGAGGACTAATGGCGTGGTATAGTACGAGCTAAAAAACACTAGCCTGGTAGAAATAGATGATGTATGAGTATTGTGTTGTTTAATAGTTTGACTCTCTAAAAGAGAAAGGAAGAAAAAGGAAACTAAATGTCGTGTGAGGTTAGAAAGAAATTAGGTGGCCCAAGACAAGAGCTTTAACTCTTGAAAGTTTACAAATCCGCCTTCTTTATATCTACTATAATTGTTTCCAAGTTAGGACTCCCCAAAGGACCTGTGGCTATATATAACTAACTGCGATCTTAAATCACCAACTTGTTAATACCCTTAAAAGCTCAGCTAGACCGGCATTGTGTTGCGCAATATTATATCTAATCCGTCCATCTTCAAATGTCTCCTGTTTCATTGCGTTGGCCTCAATGGCCCCAGTGTTGCGTCACCCATAATGTCCCCATAACCACCCAGCAGTCACCTCTGCCTCTTGGTGCAGCACCGTAACACTAGTCTGAGAATTCCTCGATCCCCGGGCCAAGCGATTTTAAGGCTGTTGCCGAGACGTGAGTGGTTGACGCACCCGAGATATGCTGAGAGACGGCTTTATCAAGGCCAGAGCTAAGGATAGAGCAAAGAAACTACGGTATGGGTGGTGGTGGATGGTTCACACAGTGCCTTTGCTCTAGTGCATCTCTCCAAGGCGAATCTGCCAAGAAGAGTCAGGTTCCAAGTCACGAGTGTTTCTGTCGGTGTTTAGTGTATTTAGTAGAAGGGTTGCCTGCGTGGTAATCCTATTGGCAGGAGTAGCGTTGAAAAAAACTTCGATTGACTATCGGGCCGCATGAGTTACTGTGTTTGGTTCGACTGGGGCAAGCTTTGTTGTGTATAGATCAACGTCATGCTTACTATTAGCTTGTCTCGATATAGCGCCGACTAGTTGATGCTCGCTCCATTGCTACTCTTCTTGGCATACCTGACTCGGGTTGTTATTAAGTTATCCCGCTGGAACTGGCGTTGGCGACATCTGTTACAGACTTGGCTAAATGTTAATATCTCGAGAAAGGACAAAGCCATAATGGTTTATATGTCGCTGAGCAAGGTGAAAGCGAGAGATATTTCTACCAACAAAATGGGGCACTCTCGGCGACCTGATCGACTGGTAAGTGTCTGCTGTTATTGCTGACGGGTTTAAGACGTTTGTTGGAGACTTATTGCTGTGTACAATAGGGATTAGATCTAATCTGAAGAGAAAGCTATTAAAGTCTTTGAGTTTGCCCTCAAGACGAAGAAGCCGGTGACATTATGAGAACGCCGCGAGCAAGCCCCCCCCCCCCCCCAAGCTCTTTTATCAGCTCCCCAACCTTGGCCCAATTAATGCCTTTTTGGAGTTAGGGGGCCTTTCGGGGGGGCCTACCGTGAAGTGGGCCAGTTATTTCCCCT